>PVJC01020085.1:0-29527 GCA_004026665.1 Murina feae
GTTGATCTCTCTGCCCCCACCTTCACCCTCCCCCACCCTCTTCTTGAAGTCCTGAGAATTCTTAAGAAAACATTGCAGCGGGAGCGCATAGAAGCAGACGACCCCTGTCCTATTTTGACAACAAATACAAGACAACAAAGACCAAGACAGTAAAGACTAGAACAACAAAGACCAGACATGTCCTGTGCAACCGAAAGTCACACTAACCTGTTGCCGTGACCACCATTGTGGTTACTGGCTGGAGTCAGAAGGTTATGCTGCGTCCAGCCCTTCCCTTGACTCCCCTGTGTGAGATCTCACCCCCAGGTGCCTCCTTACCTCCTGTAGGGTTTTTCAATAAATCCTTGCTGCTTGCCCGGGGGTGGATGGGGGAGAGCCTCCTGCCCTATATAGGGGGTCCCTCTCACCCCTGCTGGGGAGAGCCTCCTGCCCCATATAGGGGGTCCCTCTCACCCCTGCTGAGTATCTCGCTGGCGCCTCCAAATGTTGTGGACCAACATTCGCGAGAATAAGACCACCGACTCTAATTAGGTCTTATGCAGCAAGCGAAGATTTATTGTGCTGGCCAGCAGACCATTAAAGGCACCTCCACGCAAGGAGCCCTTCTCCTCTAACAGTCCTGACCTTGGTGCTAAGCAAGCTTTTATTCACAGAAACCACAAACATAATCAGGGCCTTGACTTGATATTTTGTCAGTTTACAGAGAACTGTAACTGGGGCTTGGCTGAGAAAACAGATTTGAAAATTTCCCACTGACTTTTAACTCGTTATTGGTTATCTCGCTGGTGGCCTTGAAAACAACACAGTTCTATTCAATTAAAAAATACATCTGGCATGGCATGAGAGTATGAGCGTATCTAGTCTCTGGCCTACAAGGTCAGACAGCTAAGTTTATTTTCCTCATTATTCAAGTAGACTAAAGCAGGCTAGAGAGCAAAGGTACATTTAACCCATTACATGCACCCTTTCCAATCTGGGAGCCCTCAGGAGAGCCCTGTCCAATCCGGGAGTTTCTGTCTGTCTTTGCAATCATATGAGTGAATTGTCTCAGACTCCAACTCAGTTTGGTTTGTTGCTCACAGAATAATAGAGGCTTTTTTTTTTTCTTTGCTTCATTGGTGGAGATTTCCTGGAAGTTTTAGGATATCTTCCCTTTAATTTTTCCTACATGCTCTGATTTTACTTGTCTCTCACCTTTGCTTTCCCTCCATCTCCCACCACAACAGTAAATTGCTCCAGGCTCACTTTGCTCTAGTGTCTAGGAGATCCACCTGCCACCAGAACTACGATTCCCAGCATTCCTGGTGCTCCCCATGTTCTGGGCTTCCACTTTCAGTCCTGGGGCTGCCACCAAAACTACTATTCCCAGAATTTCTGGTGTTCCCCCACGGTCTTGCTTGGTTTTCCCTTCCTGCTCTGTCTCTGTCCCACTCTGCCAAGTCCTCCAAGCCACCAGCTCTCCCTCTCTGCTCTCCGTCTGGCAGCTTGGGGAGCCAATTTCCCCAAGCCACTCCACTCTCTGTCAGCTCTCCCACTCTGCTCTCCTCCTGGCACCTGTGTATGCAAATTAATCTGCCATCTTTGTTGGGTTAATTTGCATACTCACTCCTGATTGGTTTGTGAGCATAGTGGAGGGATGGCCAATTTACATGTTTTTCTTTTATTATATAGGATTGTTGAAAGTATTATATATGTCCCCATTTCTCCCCCATTAACCCCTTTGAGCCCACCCCCATCTCCCACCCCAGGCCCTCACCACCCCATTGTCTGTGTCCTTAGGCCATGCTTATATGCATACAAGGTCTTTGGTTGATTACCTCCTACCCACCCACTCTCTCCTGCCTTCCTGCTGAGATTCCACACTCTGTTCCATGCTTCCATTTCTCTGGGTCCACTTTATTCAAACTTTATTTTGTTACTTAGATTCTACATAAGAGTGAGATTATGTAGTTTGTTACTTAGATTCTACACAAGAGTGAGACTTGTCTCTGATTGACTTATTTCACTTAGCATGATACTCTTTAGGCCTCCTCATGCTATCTCAAAGGATAAGAGATCCTTCTTTTTTACTGCTGCACAGTATTCCACAGTGTAAATGTCCCACATCTTTTTTATCCACTCATCTATTGATGGGCACTTGGGCTGTTTCCAGATCTTAGCTATTATAAATTGTGCTGCTATGAACATAGGGGTGCATACATTCTTTCTGATTGGTATTTCAGGTTTCTTAGGATATATTCCTAGAAATGGGATCACTGGGTCAAATGGGAGTTCCATTTTTAATTTTTTTGGGAAACTCCATACTGTTTTCCATAATGGCTGCAGCAGTCTGCATTCCCACCAGCTGTGTACTAGAGGTCCCTTTCTCCACATCCTCACCAGCATTTGTCATTTATTGATGGTAGCCATTCTGACAGGTGTGAAATGATACCTCATAGTCATTTAAATTTGCATCTCTCTGATGATCAATGACTTTGAACATTTTTTCATATGTTTGTTAGCCATCTGTATGTCCACTTTGGAGAAGTGTCTATTTAGATCCTTTGCCCATTTTTTAATTTGTCTTCATTTTGTTAAGTTGTATGAGTTCCTTATATATTTTAGATATTTACCATTCATCAATTGTTATTAACCTATTCAGGTTTTCTGATTCTTCCTGATTCAGTTTTGGGAAATTGTATTTTTCTAGGAATTTGTCCATTTCATCCACATTGTCCAGCTTGTTGGCATATAATTGTTCATAGTATTTCCTTACAAACCTTTGTATTTCTGTGGTGCCAACAGTTACTTTTCCACTTTCATTTTCTGATTTTATTTTTTATATCTTCTCTCTTTGTTTCTTCATGAGTTTGGTTAAAGGTTCATCAATTTTGTTTATCATATCAAAGAACCAGCTCTTGGTTTCATTGATTTTTTTTTGTCTCTATGTCATTTATTTTTGTTCTAATCTTTAGTATTTCCTTCCTTCTACTTACTCTGGGCTTTTCTTGTTGTTTTCTTTCTAGTTTTTTATGTTGTAGAGTTAAATACTTCATTGTTGATTTTTCTTGTTTGTTGAGGTATGCCTGTAGTGCTATGAACTTCCCTCTCAGGACTGCTTTTGCTGTGTCCCCGAGATTTGGGGTTGTTGTGTGTTCATCTTTATTTGTTTCCAGGAAGTTTTTGATGTCTTTCTTGATCTCATTGGTAGCCCATTCATGTTTAATAACATGCTATTTAGCCTCCTGGTGTTTGAATGTTTTTAGGTATTTTTACTGTAGGATTGGATTATTTTTTAAACAAATGTCATTCATAAAAAGTTGAAAGCCACTACATAGACTTTGACATTTCAGACAGCCCGGAGGAAAAGCTCATCTTCTTCATACTACTCCCACATCTAGAAAGGTTTATTTAAATATCTGGAAATCTCTCTAATATGTGAGAATCTGACTGATCATGTGGACCCAAACCATAGCTTCTAGGAGGAAGCTCTCTTGTCTTTGGGGGCTGAATGTAAAATCGTGAGGCTTTAAGTGTGAACATTTGAGCCTCCTCACAGATTAACTAGCCCAAATGGGAACCCGGATAACCACAGTAAGTAAGCCATTTAGATGAAACGAAAATTCTATGGATCAGAACAAGAATGAGTGATGTGACTCCTCTGGTGTGGTTCTTGTTGGTCATGGAAAGGCACTTTGGGGACCTCAGTTCACTTTATCTGCTCTGCTGATGGGGGGGGGGGGCATTGATAATTTCATCATATGTGACTTTAGATTATAATGTCTTAAGATTTGCCGTGCGATGGTGATGAGTCTCAGAGAATGATTTTGGGGTGTGTATATGGATGTTTAAGTAGCAGAATACCGATTCTGAAAATTTCCTCAGGCAAATGTGCTAATCAGCTAGATTAGACTGGTTTATCCACATGGGCTGTTTCTGCATTTCTAATTTGATTACTGGAAACTCCTGTCACTAAACTAAAAGACATTCACAATTTTGATTATGCTAAGTGAAATAAGCTAGTCAGAGAAGGCAAATATCACATGATCTCACTTACACATGGAATCTAATGAGCACAATTAACTGATGAACAAAATATAATTAGAGGCATGGAAATAGAACAGACAGACAATCTCAAAGGGAAGAGGAAAGAGAGTGTGTTGGGAAGAGCTTAACCAAATAATTTATATGTATAAATGCACTGCCTATGAACACAGACAATAGGGTGGTAAAGGCCTGGGGTAGGGCAGGGCAGGAACTTAGTGGTGAGGGGAAAGGGGGAAAAAGGGGTGGGGGTGGAATCTGTAATACTCTCAACAATAAAGGTTTTTTAAAATAATAATTTTTAAAAATAAGAATGATTAATGATACTTTAGGAAATGATATGACCCTACCCAGGAAATGATCTCTTCTCACTAACTTTGCATCTCAGCCTGAAATAGCCCTGGCCATGGATGGCTCTGTAAGTAGAACTATAATAGTCAAATCCAGGCACTGGGAAAAATGTCAGAATCATTTTCTTCAACTTCTCATGTGTTATATTTGTTTGGTTTATTGTCCTTTTGCTCAGTAAGGGAATTTTATTTAAATATGAGTGTCAGAAAATGATTCACAATTTTACCATTTGGGGTATATTCTATTTTTATATCAGTTAATCATGTTTTGGAACATAAGGTCCAGGAAAGGCTTTCCTGTAATATTTATATAGTAACTTTTCAGCCCATAGGTCAGGTAAATACTTCCATCGAGACGTCTGAAAGGAAGATCTCCATGTGATTTCCTGTGTGTGAAGATGTCTCTCAGAACACCAGCATAAGGGTTATCAGGTCTTACAGTGCTGTAAAGCTGGCTTTCTGTTTAAACCTATATCCAATCCTAAGGTATTTAGAAATTAACTGTTGCAAAATATCATACCATTTACTATAAATAATTTAAAAGGCCAGCAGTCTTGCAATCTCTTTCAAATAATCTTTATTACTTTCCCACAAGTGTACTGTGGCCTGGAGGAGGAACTTGGCATTAACAGTATTCCAGACAACTTCTTTCTAAGGCTTTACAATGGATCAAAGACAACTTTGACCCTGCTATGTAATTCTAGAAGAGTGTCATTTCCTGGACTTCAGGGGCCACTCTCAGCAGCCGTTCCCATCCTAGCCTCCTCTCCTCTCTCCACTAGCACTAGTGCACACCAAGGAGGCCCAGAATTCAGCTGGTTCAAACCATAGTTGTCAGGGGGTATCATTGCCTAAGGTGGGGCAGGAGGTGATACAAGAAAAATTGCACAAGAAAACTCTAGTCTTTGAATAGCTTCAGGTCATTGAAGAAAGGACATGAACATGTGAGAAACAATTAATGAACAAATTAAACTACATAAAATTAAGCACTTGGTTGTGTGAGGTTCAAAGTTGTTTTCATGTTCCTAGAGAACCAATCAGTTGGAAATGGACTTAAGTAGGGCTGATTTTGTTAGTCATAAGGAAGGTCAAGCTTCCCTGGTGAGTTAGATACATACTAAAATGAGACAGGACCAGAGCTTGGAACCTCTTAATATTGATTGTGGTTTTAATGGCTGCAGTGCATGACCCTAGAGTAAACATCCCTGAACCAACCTAAATGGTATACTTGACCCTGTAGTAAATTAGAAAAGGCTGTTTGGAATCATCCAAGAAGCTGTACTTTATCTGAGGTTAAGTTGAGTAGCCTATACATAATGGGTGACCTCTTTACAAAATAATACACGAAAAGCAAAGAATTTGGTCTATAAGTCTCCAAGCATGGTGTGGAGAAGGGAGATAGAAATGCTCATTTTCATGTCATCCTTATCAGAAAAAAAAATTGTTGATTAAAGCTTTAAAAAAATTGTTATAAGAGCACTTTACATGAGAGATACCCTTTTAACAAATTTTAAGTATACAATACCGTATTGTTGGCTATAGGTACAATGTACAAAAGATCTCTAGAATTTATTTATCTTTCTTAACTGAATGCCAAATGATAAGCAACTCTCAATGTCCTCTTCCCCAGTCACTATTCCACTCTTTGGTTCTATGAATTTGACTATTTTAGATTGCTCATATAAGTGGAATCATGCAGTATGTGTCCTTCTCTAATTAGTTTATTTCACTTAGCATAATGTCTTCAAGGTTCATCAACGTTGTCACATATTACAGAGTTTTCTTCTTTGTTAAAGATGAATAGTATTACATTGTCTGTACGTACCACATTTTCTTAACCTATTCATCTCTGGATGGAGGTTGTTTCCACATTTTTCTATTGTGCATAGTGCTGCAATGAACATGGTAGTGTTAATATCCCTTTAAGATCCTGCTTTCAATTCTTTTGGATAAATACCCAGAAATTGGATTGCTGGAACATATGGTAGTTTGTGTGTGTGTGTGTGTGTGTGTGTATGTTCATTTCTTTATTGTTCAAAGTATTACATAACAGCACAATTTATCATAGCTAAGATTTGGAAACAGCCTAAGTGCCCATGAGCAGATTAAAAAACTGTGCTACATCTACACAAGGGTAGTTTTATTTTTAATATTTTGAGAAACCTCCATAATGTTTTTAATAGCAGTTGCACCATTTTACATTCCTACTGACAAAGCACAAGGGTTTCAATTTTTCCACATTCTTGTCAATACTTGTTTTTCTTGTGTTTTTTTTTTAAATATATAATAGCTACCCTGACAGGTCTGAAGTGCAACTGCTTGTGTTTTTGATTTGCATTTCCCTGCAAATATAGTGATATTGGACATTTTTTCATGCACCTGTTGTTCATTTGTATGTTTTCTTTGAATAAATGTCTATTCAAGTCTTTAGCAAATTTTTAGAGTTGTAGGAATTCCTATATATTTTGGAGATGATCCCCTTAACAGATATATGGGTTGCATATATTTTCTCCCATTCTATGGGTTGCCTTTTTCCTCTGTTGCTTATTTCCTTTGTTGTGAAGAAGCATTGTAGTTTGCTGAGTCCTGCTTGTTTATTTCTGTTCTTGTTATGTGTGCTTATGGTGTGATATCCATGAAATCATTGTCAAGACTGTGTCATGAAGCTCTTTCTCTATGTGTTTCTCTAGGAGTTTTATAGTTTCAGGTCTGATATTTAAGTCTTTAATTCATTTTTAGTTGATTTTTATTTCTGATGTAAAATAAGGACCCAATTCATCTCTTTTGCATGTGGATAACCAGTTTTTCCAACACCATTAGGTGAAGTAATTCTTTTCTCATTGTGAGTCCTTGATACTCTTGTTAAATATCATTCAACCGTATATGTATGGATTTATTTCTGGGCTCTTTATTCTGTTGCATTGGTCTATATGTCTGTCTTTATGTTAATATCATGCTGTTTTGATTACTATAGTTTTGCAATATATTTTGAAATCAGTAAGTGTGTTCAGCTTTGTTCTTGTCTCTCAAGTTGGATGTGGCTATTCTGTCTTTTGTTGTTCCATGAGATTATAGACAGTTTTTCTAGTTCTGTAAAAAATACTATTGGGATTTTGATAGGAGTTGTATTAAATCTGTAAATCACTTTGGATATAGTATGGGCATTTAACATTATTAAGTCTCCCAATCCGTGAACATGGATGTTTTTCTATTTGTTTCATCAATCTTTTGTAGTTTTCAAGTTATTCATGAATATTTTATTCTTTTTGATGCTATTTTAAATTGGATTGTTTCCCTAATTTCCTTCTTAGGTAGTTAATTGCTAGTATGTACAAATGTAACTGATTTTTGTATTCTGTAACTTTACTAAATCTTTTTATTTAAAATTTTTTTTGTAGAGTCCTTAGGGTTTTCTATATGTAAGATCATGCCATCTGCAAACAGGGATAATTGTACTTCTTTTCTAATTTGGATGCCTTTATTTCTTTTCCTTTTCTAATACTCTGGCTAGGGTGTTCAGTATTTTGTTAAATAGAAGTGACAAGAATGGGTGTGCTTGTTTTGTTCCTGATCTTAGAGTAAAAGCTTTCTTTTTTTCACTGTTAAGTATTATATTAGCTGTGCACTTTTCATATGGTATTTATTGTATTAAAGTACTTTTTTTGTATTCCTAGTTTGTTGATATCTTTTATCATGAAAATTTTATATTTTTCCATGTTTTTTCTGCATTTATTAAGATGATCATGTGATTGCTATCCTTTATTTTATTAATCACATTATTTGATTTTTATGTTGAATCATCCTTCTAGTTCAGGGATAAGTCTCACTTGGTTGTGGTCTATGATCCTTCTAATAAGCTGCTGGCTTTGTTTTGCTAGTATTTTTTGAGGACTTTTCCATATGTATTCATCAGAGATATTGGCTATAATTTTCTTGTGGTGTCTTTGTTGGGCTTTGGTGTCAGGGTAATGCTGGACTCATGAGTTTGGAAGTGTTCTCTTTTCTTCCATTTCCTAGAAGAATTGGCATTAATTCTTTAAATATATGGTAGAATTAACCAGTGAAGCCATCTGGTCCTGGGCTTTCTTTATTGGGAAATAATGATTACTAATTCAATTTATATACTGTAGTCATGCACCCAATAACAGTGTTTCAGTCAATAATGGACCAGACATATGATGGTGGTCTTATCTAATCTAATAAAAGAGTAATATGCAAATTGACCCTCACTTCATTACACATAAGCCACACCCACCAGCCAAGCCATGCCCACCAGTGAATCAGAGTGGGTGTGTGCAAATTAACCCAGCCAAAATGGCAGCCGGCAGCCATGGAGCTAGAGGAAACAGGAGGTTTCTGTGGCACCAGCAATGGAGGAAACAGCCTGCCTAGGCCAGCTGGGCCTCTACTCAAGGCAACAAAGTTTCAATTATAGAAGCCATGGAGCTGAAGCACACAGGAGGCTTCATTGCCTGCCTAGGCCTCTTTTTCAAGGCAAAAAAGTTTCAATTATAGAAGATAAATAAACCCCAGAAACCTGATTCCAGCCAGCCTCGCTGGGACTTCGGGTCAATGGGAGCTGTGGGCAGCCTAAAAACGGTCCTTATCCCCTGATCCAGGCTGGCCAGGCACACCAGCAGGTGGACATCCCCCAAAGGGTCCCATACTGTGAGAGGGCACAGGCTGGGCTGAGGGACCCCTTCCCCCCCCCCCCAGTGCACAATTTTTTGTGCACCGGGCCCCTAGTAAGATTATAATGGAGCTGAAGATTTTCTATCACCTAATTGTATCCTAGGTGTCATACGAATGCATTGCTTATGAGTTTGTGGTGGTTCTGGGGTAAATATACCTACTGTGCTGCCAGTCATATGAAAGTATAGCATATACAGTTATAGTAGTAGGCTATACCACCTGAATTGGTGTAACACTCTATGCTGTTCACACAACAATGAAATCACCTAACAATCAATTTCTCAGACTGTGTTCCTGTTGTTAAGTGATGTATAACTCTAATTATAAGTCTGTTCAGAATTTCTTTTTATTGATAGGTTGTATATTTCTAGGAATTCATTCGCTTCATCTAGGTTATTCAATTTGTTGTTTTCATTATTAATAGTAATCTATTTGATCCTTTTTATTTCTGTGGCATCAATTGTGATGATTCCCCTTTCATTTCTGATTTTAATTGTCTTCTTATCTTAGTCTAAGAGTTTATCAATTTTGTTTATATTTTCAAAAACTAACTTGAAAATTCACAAATATGTGGAAATTAGGCAACATGCTTTTTAACAACTATTGGGTCAAAGAAAGAATAAAAAAGAATATTAGAAAATATCTTGAGATGAAAATGAAAACACATGGCTTTGAAACTTACGGAATACATACACAAAAGCAGAATTAATACAAATTATGTGTTTATTGTGATAAACACATTAAAAAAGAAGGAAAAGTTTCAAGTAACATAACTTTACCCATTAAGGAGCTGGAAATAAGAACAAACTAAGTACAAAGTTAGCAGAAGAAAGAAAATAAGAAAGATTAGAGTAGAAATAAATGAAATATAAAATAGAAAGACAATAGAAAAAAATCAAGAGTTGGTTTTTTAAATGTAGTTTTTCTTAACTCTAAAATTAAGAAAATAAATGTGCCTATAGTAGCAAATTTAAGTGAAGCAAGTATGTATATCCATGTGATTTGTGGCAGAAATGTGATTATGCAAGGAGAAAATGTGTATCAGTGTACTCAAGAATGCGTTCCCCTACCTTGTAGTTTAGGAGTATAGAAAGTGTTAGCCTGAGACCTCTCTAAGTGATATTTTAAGTTACCAGTGGCCTGTGCTGTTGATGACTGCCAGGAGAAAGCAGTGCAGATGAATCTCACTATATTAAACCTTTGAACCATTTGCCACAAAGTTATTTTGGTCAGTTAGTATCTGTAGAAGGCTCCTAGACTTCACCGACAGTCATTTGATGTTAGCTGATTCTTTGCCAGAGTGTGCCATCAAATGATGCTGGGAATCTGGTTTCTTGTTTTGATTCACCTTTCTTCCTTATCTACAGTACTTGTCACTGGGGACAACAATCTAACACACTGAGTTTAGCATAAAAAGGAAATCTGGCAGCAATAACTGGACCAAGGACTCATTTTGCAAAGCCAAACTTTATGAGTAATTGGCAAAGTAATTAACCCAGAGGCCACCATCTTGAGAAAATGGGGTACACCCACATTGACTTGGCTGCCTGAAGCGACAGTTCTGACCAATAAACATCTGTAACTAACTTGCAATTACCAGTATCTAAGGGATAAATATGTGAACTCCAGAGTCCCATTTCTTTAGTCTTGAAAAGCTGGAGTTCATTAACCATTAATGACCCATCAGAGGGTCAGAATAATCAATTGAGTGACTCAAAACCAGACATTAAAAAAATTAAATAGACAAGAAAAATACCACATATCCTCACTTATCTAAGGATAATAATAATAACCATTATAAACTGGTGAACAAAAATAGATACAGAAGCAGAGCAGCATCAAACAGACTGTCAAATTACAGCAACAAGGACAGGGACGTTGGGGCGGGGGGGGGGGGGTAATAGATCAACCAAAGGACTTTTATGCATGCATCTAATCACAACCAATGGACACAAAACACTGGGGGAAAGGGAGGCTGGGGGAAGGACAGGGGAAAAAAGAGATAGATGTACTAATCTTTGTAATACTTTATGTAATAAAAAATATATATATTAAAAAATAAAATAAAATAGCATAAAAAATTACATAGAATAGAAATAACAGCATGAATTTTGTATTGTAAAGTTAAATATTTTGCAAAAAATGTAACGCACATGTAAATATGTGTATATCTACATTGGTGTAGGATTGCAATACAATATGTATCTCTTACTGTGGATTTTGTTCAGAGAAGTTCAAGAGTCATTACTTCAATACTTTTTTTAAAATATGGAAGTATTTTTCAATTACATTTTAGATACAGTGACACAGATATAGTTTATTTTTTTATGCTTAGAGAAAATAACTTGCTTAAGAAAATAATGAATTGATTTAAAGTTGCTATATTCAGAAAAAAGAAATGAATGTGGTTACATGGTTCTTCAAAAATATGACAGGTGTAAGCTGTTTGTATTTTAAACTATTAATTTAATTATCCAAGAATATTTCAAAGCTATATTTATAACTATATTTTTGCAGATACCATTAAGGTGTATGCAAATTAATGATGATAATGCAAATAAGTTAAATATTTAAACATTTTGAATAGCATTTCCAAATTTAGTGTCCTGACACTAAAAATAAAATTTATCTAGAAAGCCCAAATGGAACAAACCTACGGGTTCTGCCAAGTAGTGGGAGAACACAATTGGTCTATTTCAAGGCTGTAACCAATATTTTTTCCTAACTTATTTTCATAAGAATTCTATAAAGCCTTGTTGCTTTTAGTATTTGAGTAGTTTTCTTCATCATCCACAGTGGCATTTTATTTCCTTTTTTTTTTTCCTGTGTGTTGGGGAGGGGGGGGTAGGATCATATTGTTTTAAAGGATTATTATTTTTACTTAAAATATACAAAACAGAGAAGCAACCTAGAGACACCCCCTCCAGAGCCAGACTGCTAGGATGATGTGATTGAGAGCTAATTCTTTAAGCTGTCTATGCTTCACTTTACTCACCCATAAACTGGTGAAAATAGTGTCAATGTGAAGGAAGATTAAATGAGTTTAACCCTTGTAAAGCCGGCTCTCTACGTGCTGCTATTATGGTACTCGCTCAATCTTCACTCATTCAACAAACATCCACTAAGCACCTAAAAGATCAAGTACAGCACTAGGGATAAAAAGGCAACCTCCAGTATCTAGAGTATAATTGGGAAGATCAAATTCCTGGAAAGGTCATTAGAAGACAGCGAGAAAAGCTAAGTGTCATTGTGGGAGCTGGGGTAGACAGTGAGGGTGAGAGCTAATTTCTCTTAAATAATTGCTATTTGACCATCTTTGAAACAAAGTCCAGATGTTGGCAATTGTTTTGGATTTTCCCCTTCGTCAAGCAGCCTAATTCCTGCCCTCTTCCTTCACCATCTCATGGAAGTTTTTTGTTGCTGCTTCCCCAGTCTTGCTTTTTTCTATGACTTCAGGCTCCATGAAGCTGCTGAAGGGCTTCTGTCATGATGCAGGTGGACTGATCACCTGGGAGTTCCGGTGCAGATGTGGTTCTCAGTGCTGATCTAGACTCTTACAGTTAGCTGGCCTACCTGTTGGAGGTAGAACTTTACAAACTATCTTACCCCTTCACAAGCTAACTGCTACACTTGTGAACTGTTTCAAATATTCTGTAGTCACACTGAATTCAGGGCATAAGTCTTCTAAAATACACTTCACCTGTGAAAACCAAGCCCTAGATCAGTGGTTCTCAAACTTAGCTGCACATTAGAATCACCTGGGAATCTTTTTAAAATCCTGATTTTTGGGCCTCATCCTCCGGAAATTCTGTCTCTTTGTTACTAGTGTTGTGGTCCCAACCCATAACAAAGAAACAGAATTTCCAGAGGATGAGGCCCAGAAATCAGGATTTTAAAAAGATTCCCAGGTGATTCTAATGTGCAGCCCAGGTTGAGAACCGCTGCCCTAGATGGTTCTGATTGCCTTAATAATTTGCCACACTATATTTACAATATATTATACACTTTATAATAAAGCAATTTTAGAAAATGGAAATTGAGACTAAAGGGGCCCTTTCAGGGAAGCAGACATCTTTTTTATTAACCACTTGATACTTCCCAACTATGAGGATCCAAATATGAATCAGACTCTTCAGGAGCTCTGAGTTAGATGAGGCAAACAAATGTTTATAAGTCTTAGGAGCACACAAATAGAATTACAGATGTGTTTTTGTGGTGACTCAAGTAGTAATACTTTTTAACTACAGACCTCCTACATATGAGGTGCTGTGACCATGGGCTGGGTTACACTCCTACTTTCTCAAGTAGGCCCTGAAGTTGCCCATGTAGCTGCATCTAATCCAGTCCTGTGCATACACATTCTATCTGAGCTGAGGTCATGTTCAGCCATCAGCGTACCTACAGTTATACCATTTCTATTCCTAGAGGGTTGGCTTTGAAGTTATATTGCTGTCTAGTGAGATTAAAAACTGTTCCTCTTATGTAAAATATGTAAGAGGTGCTAAAGCAAGCAGGTGAAAGGTCAACATTACCAGCAAAGTAGAGACGTGATCCAAATATAACCACAGAATATTAACAAGGGAAAAGAGTAGGAGAGAAGCTTTGGGAAGAAGTATGATGTTGAGCCAAATGACATGACCCATAAGTGAAGAACAAATGCAGAGATTTCAAAAAGAAAAAAAAAGAAAGAAAAAAGAAAGTCAATTTGATGCAAAAGGGGAAACATTATAATAAAGAATTGAAGTGACTGAATGAAATGGAAACTGACTTATTAGGTGGTGAAGACACAGCTAGAAGCTCAGGGGTTCCATTTGGGGGGGGCAGGGAAGAGAATGTTAACTTATTCTAAGTACCCTCTCAAGTCCAGTAATAATAATATTGAAGGGGAAGGGAAAGGAAACTTGATGAGAAAAATGAGGGTTAACCAAGCATAGAAGAGACTTTTCTAGGTTGGGATCAAGAAACCATGATGATTAAATCAATCCAGAGTCTGGTATGTGAAATATGATCAATGTGATGAAAAGACTGTATTCTCAAATTGTATCCTGTGCAGACAATAGAAAGTGGCTGGTTTAAGGAATTCAGAAAGGTAGTATGAAACCAAAAATAAAACATGACAACAACAATAAGAAAACCTCCTAGCTGAAGAAGCCCTCAACATAAGCAAGATTTAAAAATAAATTAAAAGGCACCAATCAGATAAATCTCCTTCCAAGGCACATCAAGCATCTGTGTATACCCAGGCTGCCTTTACCATGAGTCAGGAAAAGGTGCCAAGTAAAAAAAACAAAACACAAACTAACAAAAATTATCTAACCATTCAAAAATAAGGGTCAAGGTGATTCAAACCCATAAAGGAAGAGAGCAGAAATGTCACCATTGAGATACGAAAAGAGGTGGCTTCCAGAACATGGCTAGGTCTGGCAATGGAAGCAGCACTGGCCAGTGAGGCTGGATCCCTGAGTTCTAATCTTACTTCTGTTTCTGCCGAGCTCTGTCCCTGTGAGGGGGTTGCCCAGTGTGTTTCTGTTTCATGGCTTGTAAAACCAGAGGAGTAGAATAAATGAATTCTTAGATCCTTAACAAAGATTTCAGTAAGAATGTGAAGAGTAGAAGGTGGGGAAGGGTGGGTGTATGGGAAGTGATCAACCAAAGAACTTGTATGTGTGGTGTGTGTCTGTAGGGCCTGGTGCACAAAAATTTGTGCACTCGAGCGATCCCTCAACACAGCCTGTGCCTTCTCACAGTCTGGGACCCCTTGGGGGATGTCCACCTGCTGGCATGCCTGGCCAGCCTGGGTGAGGGTCTGAGGCCCATTTTCAGGCTGCCCACAGCCCGTTCAGGGTTTGGGTCCCTACTGGGGTACCTGGCCAGCCTGGCTGAGGGCCTGAGGGCCATTTGCAGGCCGCCCGCAGCTCCCATTGACCCAACGTCCCAGCGAGGCTGGCTGGAATCAGGTTTCTGGGGTTTATTTATCTTCTATAATTGAAACTTTGTTACTTTGAGCGGAGGCCTAGGCAGGGAACGAAGCCTCCTGTTTGCTTCAACTCCGTGGCTTCTATAATTGAAACTATGTTGCCTTGAGCAGAGAAAGGCCCAGTCAGCCTAGACAGACAGTTTACTCCTGGTGCAATGGAAGCTTCCTGTTTGATCTAGCTCCTTGGCTGTCGGCCTCCATCTTCGCTGGGTTAATTTGCATACAGCTACTCTGATTGGCTGGGACGTGGCTTGGCTGGTGGGCGTGGCTTAGGTGTTTTAGAGTGATGGTTAATTTCCATATTACTCTTTTATTAGAGTAGATTTTATATATGTGTGTGTATATATATGCATAACCCATGGACACAGACAATAGGGTGGTGAAGGCCTGGGGTGGGGGACCAGGGCAGTCTAGAAGAGGTCAGTGGGGGGAAAAGGGGGACATATGTAATGCTTTCAACAATAAAGATTAATACAATTAAGATAAAATAAAAACAAAACACAAATAAATAATTTAAAAAATAATAAAGTGAATCCAGTTGACCTGACAAATTCAAAATTAATTCACCATCCAAGAAATAAGAATCAGGTGTCTATCAGTTGATCGCTTGTTGTTTTCCCCCTTTTGTGAGACTGCCAACACACTTGTGATCTAGATTCACAAACACAACTGTCCCATCCCCTCCTGAAAGCCTTCCTGGAATGTCATTGTCTTCATAGGACTTAACAAGAAGAGACATATTTTGAATCATTGAAGGCCACAATATCCAAATTCTGTACATATTCTGCCTCTTTTACTCCTGATAAGCTGCTGCTGGAGATGCTAGGGCTCTCTGTTTACTCGACTCTGTGGGTGCTTCCTTCTTTGGAACATACTAACCAAGGGACTTAAACACTCTCTGCTTAAAGTTGCCTTGTGCAGGGTGGGAAAATTGGATACAAAATTTCAGTTGCAGGGTAGATAAGTTCTGGGGATATAATGTACAACATGGTGATATAATTAACAATACTGTATTATATATTTGAAAGTTGCTAAGAGAGAAGATCTTAAAAGCTTTCATGACAAGGAAAAATGTATATCTGTGAGGTGATGGATGATAACTAAACTTGTGGCAATCCTTTTGCAGTATATACATATATCAATTCATTATCTTGTACATCTGAAACTTAAACAATGTTATATATCATTTACATCCCAATAAAACTGGGGGGATTGTGCAGTAGAATATTGTTTGGTAGCTTCAGTTATATTTATAAATATCAAATGAAATGTGAGGCACAAGTTGCCCTGTTTCTACTCAGGATCAAGTGCTTTTTCTCTTGTTCAATGTAATTGGGCAGCAACACCCATAATAAACCAAAGAATAGAAACGTCATTTCAGCCTGGCAACTAACCATAGCATTGCACTGACTTTGTATCACTAGGGAGCTAATACACCCCAAGGAGTCATAAAAGTGGACTCTTTTTTTTATTGGGTCCCAAAGAATGGTGAGGTATTTAAGAATGATGTCAAACCTTCTATGAAAATACACCTTCAGTAATATTGAACAAGGGGCTCTGTGTCCAGAGGGGACAAATCAATGAGAATGGAGTTAGGGACAGATGCTAGAAGGCAGGAGTCAGATGGCAAGACTGGAGTGGGGCGGGGTGTGTGTGTGGGGAGGGGGGAGGGGGAGTCCTGCTGAGTCTTAGACACCAATCTTGGTCAAGTTACATTTGAATTGCTGATGAGCTGCTGCCTAGAAGATGCTGCAGAGATAACACACAGTTAAGATTCCACAGAATGAAGAGATCAGAGATGGGCCATTGGATTGGGGACCTGCAAACACAGGGTGGGTGGTAGGTAGAATTTGGGTACAAGTAACCTACCAAAAGGGTGGGCAAGTAGACCAATGGTGGAATCTATTTTTTAAAAATTAACACAAGCAAGAAAAAGCAAAGTCTTTAAGGCTATGTCTACATTAAACTTGCAAGTGAAGTTGAGGGGTCCAAAACATCTTGTATTGTTCACTGCCATCCTGCAACCTGGAGTTCCCCAAGAAATTTTTGAAACAGATGCTGCGCCTGCACTCCAGGTAGGATGCTTTTGGGTGGATCCTGTGTGCTTTGCCTTTTGATTCCTAAAAGGATATTCACTAGAGTGGATTCTAGTGCCCCATTTGATCTTTAGACCTTTGTGTTCCTTTGGGATCTGAAACATGAGCCTTCTAATGAGGTTAAGCTTATTTAAGACCTGTTGGAGAGATTAGCAGGAAACCCTGGGAAGGACAGTATCATTTAAGATGTCAGTCTCCCCTAGAAATATCTACCCCTGGTTGGATGAGGGTAAAGGTAGAGCAGAGGCAATTAGTATTGTTCTAAGAAGACATATATTAACTTTAATTAAGAGAAAAAAGACAAAGAAAAAAATTTTTATTTTAAAATTCAGTAAAGCACCAGGGAAGAAAATAATGATTATCATAGAGTATATTAGAGGTTTTTGTTAAAAGGGAGGGGAAAAGAGCATTAGGCAAAAATAGCCATTTGGGTCAAAAGAGGCTTTTATGAATATTAGCTTGAGCTGGTGACATTCATAATTAATGACACGGAAGATAGTAAAACATGACCTACACATTCTTGTCTTTTTATTTAATTATCTGTATCCTTTGAGATCTTTAAGGGCAACATTCAACATTAGTTATCTATGTTGTAGATGTACTCGTGTATATGTGTGCATTACATAACAGAGCAAGGACATGGGTCTGTAACTTCTAGTTCAGTTTTGAGATTGTCAGTCTGGTTGCTGATTCTTTGTAGCATTTAAGATATATTAAAAGACAACCAACTGATTATATTCTAATTCTTGGGGTTCTAATGAGGATATGTTTTCTTTTATCCTCTTCACAAACTGTTGTGTGAAGTATTTCTACTTTTATGGCATACTAGGAAAATTGAGGATGTTGGCAGAATGAAAGCCCAGTTGAAATTTTGACTCTGAAATGGACTCATTTTTTCTCTTGCCCGTATAGGGAATCAACAGTGATTGTTGCCAAATAGAAAATTTCTATTTTGTAAATGAACCCTGTCAAATAGTTTTCATTCATTACTTAATGTAAGGCATGGCTTTCGATCCACTGCTCAGAGGAATAAACAAAATTCTGAGTTTCAAGTGAAAGGTCAACAAATGCCACATATGCCTTCAATGAAAAGATCATCATGTAGTTGGTAATATGGCTGCATCTGACATACTTGTGATGAGACCCACCACTTATTTTAAGCGTCTTGATAAAAGTTTTCTTAAACACATTTTAACTGTTGTATGATATGTTAAGATATTATAAGGGGTATCCAACTCAGTTTGATAATTTGTTTTCATTGAGGTTTCTAGCTATGCTAATTGAAGTATGGATATGGCTAATAGTTTTCAAAGTATAAGGTATCAAATCATGACCATGATTGATGCCTGATGTTTCCACATGTACCCATATCTTTAGCTTGAGTGTAGTTTAACTGACTGCAGATTGAATAACCAATGGAATTGAGATGCAATGGAAACTCGAAGCTAAGACAGATAAAGAGTGCTATCATTACCCTCAGTGGGGATCAGAGTGGAAGAGGAATCTGGGATCCTGATGTCGTGATAGCCACCCCTGAAATGTGATGCGCTTAGCCTGCATGCACAATATTTATATCTGTTTAGAAAGACTACTAGTATGATCTGTATGTGTGTATTGTATATTTACATATAAATGATAGACCATACTTAGAATGTTAGATAGCCTTTCAAATATACAGAGAGGACAGAGAGGGGGAGAGAGTAAGCATGTGCAGACCATGTGTGCATGTGTATTCTGTGGATGGTGTATGCTTGCACATATGTGTAGGTACACTTATATTTAAAGATATCCCAGATAACTGGAAATCATTCTCAAATTGTTTCCTCTACTTTCAAGTACACCTGAACAACATGCAAGCAGTAAGTAGTTGTAAATGCTCCTACGCTCATATACCTTAGAGAACAAAATCTGGTAGATAATGCCTGGGCTTATACATTAAAATATATTTTTCTTTTTTTCACACACCCCCAACGAAAACAAAAACAAACTTTACTTAAATTCAGTGGGAAAATAAAACTATAAAACAGCCACCTTTGCAAAGCCATAGCCTTGAAAAACGACTGGCCATAGACATAGCACCAAGCCCCTCGTATATGCTGGAGGGATTGGTTCAGCAGAGGTTCAAATGGGTCAGACTTGGTTTACTGATTCTTAAGAGCTGTCAAATAACCCAGTCGTAGGCAAATACAAACTGACCCTTCTCAAACCATGAAGGTTCTGTGTTTTGTTTAGTTTGTACTCCTGACCCTGACCTAACCCTGAAGTATCCTGGGTTCTGGAATTCATAAGATTCTTGTAGTTCTTCTGGCTGCTGATGGCCAAAGTCAGACTGTGCTACCAATACAACAGTTCCTCCTGGTCTGTGGACATAAGCAGTAGCTTCTCATGAGGAAAGGACAGACTGAGCAGGCCACCACAAGGGCCTCCCGAGTGGCCAAATACCCTTTGGAGTTGATACTGGGCCTTGGAGTAAACAGCCTGGCAGACAAAGGTGTCACAAGGCAGCAGGTGCAGTGGGGGTTGAGGCTTAGCCATGAGAACGTCAGAGAACAGGAAGAACATTTGGAGTTGAGGTTCCCCACAGGGAGGCACTACCAACAGCCAACCCTGGCATAGGAATCAGCAACCTGAGGTAAGCTCCTTTGCTTGGCATCCGCTGAGAAGAGCCTGGACACGCTGGAAGTGCTGGTCATTCTTACTTTTCTGACCAAAGGTGTGGACCCTCTGAACAATCTCATCAGCTGAGCAGCCAGGGTGAGCTGTTGGTGGTCAGGGCTGTTGGGACTTGTGTTTTCAGCTAAAGCCACAAGATTCTCATACTGCTGAAACCTCTGAAGGGGCAAAGGGAGCGGGTCCTGGAGCTGAAGGCCCCCAAACGCAGGGCGGCCTTCCTGGAGCCTCAGGAATCTCTGGAAACATTTGCCTTTCTTCAGTTGTTCCTGCAGGGTGGCCCAGCACCTCTTTGCATTGGCAGCAAATTGGGTGTAGAGCTCCAGGCGGGGGCAGAAGCCCTCCAGCCCCTGTCCCCAGTGCCCTCCTTTCATGTAGGGAAGCAGTTCTTGGCTGATGCTGTAAATGAGCTCCCAGGACCCAAACAGGGCCTGGGGCTCCAGTGGTCGCAGGGTGTCCTTGGCTCTCAGAATCCCATGAAGTACGTGGCCACCAGCCCCAGCTATTTCTGGTAGCACCGCTTGGTCTCCAATAGCTCCCAGGCAGTACAGGCGCGTTTCTAGTCCTAGTGAGCACACTACTCTTACACTGGGCACCAAGACCTGGGGCCTGGGTTCTCCATGCCTAGCTGACCAGTCGGCTTTTTCTTTAACAGCTTTTTTTAAAGGGCATTTTCCAGTGACTTTTTTGTATGTGAAATTAATTTTGGGCCTTGGGCCTAATAACTGGAGGGGATAGACATCATTGTAAACCCCCAGGATGACACTGCTATCCTGAGATTAGGTCTATCTTTGAGATCTAATTTCTATAGGAGCCATAGTTCAAATTTGAGATGTTCTGAACTAAATTAGGAATTTTCTGATTATCATGGAATTGAAATTCAGTGGGCATCAGAGCTTATCTTTGATATTATAATGGCTATTTGGGTATTTCTGACTTTGTACCTGTTCACCAAGAAAGCCTAGAGATTTACTTCCAAATTAAATATATACTAGAGGCCCAGTGCATGAATACTTGCATGGGTGGGGTTCCTTGGTGTGGCCTGCGGGGATTGGGCCAAAACCAGCAGTCCAATGCCACCTGCTGCTCCTGTCTGCTGCTCCCACTCTTCCCGGCCCACTGCGTCTGCCCTGGGCTTGGGGCCCAGTCAGTACCAATTGAGAGAGGCTCACACCACTGTAGTGGCACTTGCTAGTCATGAGCCCTGTGTCGGGCACCTATCCCAAGGGGGTGGGGGCACCAGGACATGATCGGCCCTTTGGGCGGGCAGTTGGATGCCCTTGCTAGCCTGAGATCTGGACATTCATGCTGGTTGTTGGGGGCCACCTGGCAGCCTCTTTTATATAATTTCTTCCTTGTAGAGCATCTAGGGAGGGGCCTGCTGGCTGCGGGTGGGGAACAGAAGGAAGGGCCATAGGAGGTTGGCCAGCTGAGGGGAAGGATTGCAGGATGTTGGCTGGCCCCAATTGGGGTGAACCAGGGTCAGTTGGTCAGAGGAAGGACTGGCCTGGGGGAGGGACTGCGGGAGTTTGGCTGGCTGCAGGGAGAGACTGGGGGAGGTTGGCCGGCTGCAGGAAGATGGTTGTGGGAGCACACCAACCACCAGAGGGCAGCTCCTGCATTGAGCATCTGCCCCCTGGTTGTCAGTGCATGTCATAGCAACCAGTTGACCGGTCATTTCGGTCATTCGGTCATGAAGGCCACTTAGGCTTTTATATATATAGAGTAGAGGCCCAATGCACAAATTCATGTACAGGTGAGGTCCAGCTGGCCTTGCCCAATCCGGGTGGATTGGGGCTGGGCCTATCAAGAGGAGGAGACAGCAGGAGGTTGGGCCGCTGGCCTGTCCCAATCAGGGCCTGATTAGGGCTGGGCTGGCTGGGGAGAGGGGCTGCAAGTGATTGGCTGGCTGTCCCCACCCCCAGTTGGGGCGGAGAGGGCCGATTGCGTGGCAGGAGGAGGGACTATGGGAGGTTGGCTGGCCAGCCCCATCCCCAATTGGTGTGGGGTGAGTGATCAGGAGAGGAGCTGGCTGGAGGGAGTGGCCACAGGCTGATTGGGGTGGTGGGAACTGATTGAGAGTGGATCTGGTTGTGGGGAGGGGCTGTGGGTGGTTGGCCGGCCAATCCTGCCCCGATCGGGGGGGGCAATATGGGGTGCGGCCGTATGGGGAGAGGGGCTGCAGGAGGTTGGCTAGCCAGCCTGCCCTCTATTGGGGTGGGGTAGCCAGGGGGAGGGGCTGTAGGTGGTTGGCCACCCAGCCCCACCCCCTTCTGGGGTGGAGGGTACAATCAGGGGTGGACAGCTGGGGTGAGGTGCTGCAGTCCTAAATTGGAGGGCCAGGCTGATTGGGGGCAGGGCTGGCCAGGGGGAAGTAAGGGGGTGTTTGCTGGCCAGCACCACACTTGATCGGCGTGGGAGAGTCCGATCAGGGAGAGTCTTTTTCTGGCAGGTGGGAGGAGCCACAAGCTTGGCTGGCTGACCCCACCCCTGATCAGGTGGTTTGCTGGCCACAGTGGGCATTGTAGCAACTGGTCCTTATGGTTGTTATGGCCATTACAATTGCTGGCTTTATATATATATACTAGGGGCCTGGTGCACAAAAATTTGTGCACTTGGGAGGTCCCTCAGCCCGGCCTGTGCCCTCTCACAGTCTGGGACCCCTCTGGGGATGTCCACCTGCTGGTGTGCCTGACCAGCCTGGGTGAGGGGCTAATGGCTGTTGGCAGGCTGGCCAAGCCCCCCAGTGGGGACCCTGACCCCATGGGGGTGTGGCCAGCCTGGGTGAGGGACTGAGGACTGTTTATAGGCTGCCCACAGCTCCTTCAGGTTTTGGGTCTCTACTGGGGTACTTGGCCAGCCTGGGTGAGGGGCTGATGGCTGTCTGAAGACTGACCAAGCTCCCCAGTGGGGTCCCTCACCCCATTGGGGTGTGGCCAGCCTGGGTGAGGAGCTGAGGGGCATTTTCAGGCTGCCCACAGTCCCTCCAGGTTTTGGGTCCCTACTGGGGTACCTGGCTAGCCTGGATGAGGAGCTGAGGGGTGTTTTCAGGCTGCCCACAGTCCCTTCAGGTTTTGGGTTTCTACTGGGGTATGTGGCCAGCCTGGGTGAGGGGCTGATGGCTGTTTGCAGGCTGGCCAAGCCCCCCAGTGGGATCCCTCACTCCATTGGGGTATGGCCAGTGTGGGTGATGGGCTGAGGGGTGCTTTCAGGCTTTCAGGCTGCCCACAGCTCCCATTTACCGAATGTCCCAGCAAGGCTGGCTGGAAGCAGGTTTCTGGGGTTTGTTTATCTTCTATAATTGATGCACTGTTCCTTTAAGCTGGGGCCTAGTAACGAAACCTCCTCTCTGCTTCAGCTCTGGCTTCTATAATGAGACAATGTTACCCTTAGTAGTCAGGCCAGGCCTGCTGTTTATGATTGAGACATTGTTGCAAATATGCTTTGCCTGGAGCCAGGATAAGCTGAGCTGGCTGCAAACAGTTTCAGTTTCACTCCTGCTGCAATGGAAACTGCCATTTACTCAGGTCCATGAGTGGTGTCCTCCATGTTGGCTGGGTTAATTTGCATACAGTCATTCTGATTGGCTGGTGGGCATGGCTTAGGTATCCCGAAGGGATGGTTAATTTCAATATCATGCTTTTATTAGTTTAGACTAGGGGCCCGGTGCACAAAATTTGTGCACTCAGGGGGGTCCCTCAGCCCAGCCTATGCCCTCTCACAGTCTGGGACCCCTCAGGGGATATCCACCTGCTGGCGTGCCTGGCCAGCCTGGCTGAGGGGCTGATGGCTGTTTGCAGGCTGGTCAAGCCCCCTCAGTGGGGACCTTCACCCAATGGGGGTGTGGCCAGCCTGGGTGAGGGGTTGAGGGCCATTTTCAGGCTTCCCACAGCTCTCATTGACCCAAGGTCCCAGGGAGGCTGGCTGGAATCAGGTTTCTGGGGTTTATTTATCTTCTATAATTGAAACTTTGTTGCCTTGAGCAGAGGCCCAGCCAGCCTAGGCAAGCAGTTGCAACGGAAGCCTCCTGTTTGCTCTAGCTCCGTGGCTGCTAGCATCCATCTTGGCTGGGTTAATTTGCATACATCCACTCTGATTGTCTGGGGGTGTGGCTTGGCTGGCAGGTGTGGCTTAGGTGTCTCAGAGTGATGGTTAATTTGCATATTACTCTTTTATTAGATTAGATAGATAGATAGTGAAATCTCATTAATTCATGCACAATTTGGAGTTGTTTATTTAAGTGAAACCTGGGCATAAGGTTTCACTTAAGTCTATATTTATAATAAAAGTGGAACTAGAAATCTAAGGTTTATTGTTTAAGTGTGACTTGCCAAAATTGTTTATCTAAAGATGTAGATTGAGGATTTCAAGTTGGGTCCCATGCTTTTTTGAGTACCAAATCTCTGAGTCCCTTAGGAATATTCATTCTTTCATTCCATGGGTATTTACTGAGCAACACCATGGGCTTAACAGTGTGCTAAGCTTTATTCTTGCAAGCAAGATCCTTATTGTGATATTTACTGATCATCCTTACTTGGTTACTAGAGCAGTCCTGTGGGATTGACTATGCTATCTGTCACCTAGACTGGCAGAGGCTATGTATACATTACAAATAGTCACTTCCTAGCAATCTATACTTTTTCAGACCTAACATATGTCCCCAACTGTCTAATGTGGTCCGCAGGCCACATGTGGATGTTTTTGCCACCACTGCCTGTCCTGCTTAAAATAAGATATGTGCAGTGTGCTAGGAATTTGTTCATAGTTTCTTTTTTTTAAATTATAGTCCGGCCCTCCAACGGTCTGAGGGACAGTGAACTGGCCCCCTGTTTAAAAAGTTTGAGGACCCCTGGTCTAATTGGTACTACTTAAATTTTATTTATGGAACTTTTTACTACTTAAAATCAGGATTCACTGTAGAATAGGATTAGTGAAGTCTAGCCTTACTCAACAGTAAGACTTCCTGAGAGTACTGTTGGCTGGGGTTCCCAGGAACCTAAATTCTGAAACTGTTCTCAGGTTTTGGACTGACACTGGCTCAGATAAAACCAGATACAGCTTTAAGGTAGAAATTCTTAAATCTTCTCTGACTGTCAGAGAAGAGGAAGCATCTGTGAATGTGTCTTATTTTCAAAGCAAGAGCAGAGGTTTTCTTGTGTTTGCGCTGCCAGCTTTGTTTTAGAAAGTAGTTGGTCCTTCTGATAGTTGAATTCATAAAAAAATGCAAAGCTTCCTTCTCAGCTTCAAATTCAGTGGGCTTTTAGGGTTCTTAGAAAGATCTAAAATATTTCTCTCCCGTTTAGTGAGATATAAACATAATCTTTATCGAAATGCATTGGGAAGGCTGTCTTTCTTTAATCTGTGAGAGACACTGAATTCTAAGTGCCCCTGTGAAATGTCAGCAAGTGGAATTGAGCAGAGACAGAAGCTGCATGGGTATAATTATACTTCAGCTTATATATTTTAGAAAAAAGTTGAAAATTTTGACAGTCTAGCAACTTGCTAGCAATGTATGCCCTATCACACCATTTTATTGCACGCTTTTATCTTGGAAGAATAGTGTCATTTTATGAAAACAAAGATTTCTCTAAGCTTACAGTTAGCTAATGATTGATATTTTCTCTCTCATTACTAAATGAGATTTTGCTAGGAACTAAGCCTTACTGTCTCTGTGCCATAATTTCATCTGCCATTTTACACATTTTGTGAAACATGTTTTCTTGTGTCCCATAACCCCACTGAAAACAACTCCATAGTGGAGTAAGGCGTAGTGTACACACTGGGAATTTATTATTATTTTTTAAATATTTATTGTTGAGGCATGGCCTACCTGGCTGAGTGGTTGAGTGTCAACCTATGAACCAGGAAGTCACAGTCTGATTCCCAGTCAGGGCACATGCCCCCATTGTGGGCTTGATCCCCAGTAGGGAGGCATGCAGGAGACAGCCAATCAGTGATTCTCTTTCATCATTGGTGTTTCTATCTATCTCTGAAATCAATACAAAAATATTTTTAAAAAACCTTCATTTTGAAATAATTACATATGTCCCCTTTTATTTCTCCATTGACTGCTTCTAACTCCTGCCTGCCACTCCAGCCCTTTACCACCCTATTGTCTGTGTCCATGGGTTATACATACTAGTATATCCATACAAGATCTTTGGTTATCTCTTCCCCCCCACCCACTCCCGCCTTCCCTCTGAGATTCTATAGCCTGTTCCATGCTTCTGTGTCTCTGGATCTATTTTGTTCAACAGTTTATTTTGTTCATTAGATTCCACATATGAGTGAGATCATGTGATACTTGTCTTTCTCTGACTGGCTTATTTCACTTAGCATAAAACTCTCCAGTTTCCTCCATGCTGTCCCAAAGGGTAGAGATCCTTAGTTTTTATTGCTGCATAGTATTCCAATGTGTAAATGTACCACAGATTTTTTTATTCACTCATCTACTGATGGGCACTTGGGTTGTTTCCAGATCTTAGCTATTGTAAATTGTGCTGCTATGAAAATAGAGGTGCATACATTCTTTCTGATTGGTGTTTTGTGTTCTTAGGATATATTCCTAAAAGTGAGATCACTAGGTCAAATGGAAGTTCCATATTTAATTTTTGAGGAAACTTCAAACTGTTTTCCATAATGCCTGCATCAGTCTGCATTCCCACCAGAAATGTAGTAGGGTTTCCTTTTCTCCACATCTCCACTAGCACTTGTCATTTGTTGATGGTAGCCATTCTGACAGGTGTGAGGTGATACCTCATTGTCATTTTAATTTGCATTAATCTAATCATTAATGACTTTGAGTATTTTTTCATATGTTTTTTTTTCCATATGTTTCTGTATGTCTGTTTTGGAAGTATCTATTTAGGTCCTTTGATCATTTTTAATTGGATTCTTTGTCTTTCTTTTGTTAAGTCATATGAGTTCCTAATACATTTATCAGATGTATCATTGGAAAATATGTTCTCCTATATAGTGGGCTCCGTTTTCAATTTTTTGATGGTTTTCTTTGCTGTGATTTTGATGTAGTCCCATTTGTTTATTTTCTCCTTAGTTTCCTTTTGCCCTAGAAGATATATCTGTAAACATATTGCTATGAGAGATGTCTGAGATTTTGCTGCCTATAGTTTCTTCTAGGATTTTTATGATTTCCCAACTTATATTTAAGTCTTTAACCATTTTAAGTTTATTCTTGTGTATGGTGTAAGTTGGTTGTCTAGTTTCATTTTTTTGCTTGTATCTGTCCAATTTGCCCAACACCATTTATTGATGAGACTGTTTTGACTTCATCGTATGCTTTTGCCTCCTTTGTCAAATATTAATTAAGCATAATAGGTTGGTCAGTTTCTGGGTTCTATGTTCTGTTCCATTGATCTATTTGCCTGTTCTTAGTAGTACCATAGTGTTTTGAGTATAGTGGCTTTGTAGTATAACTTGATAACCGGTATTGTGCTTCTCTGAGTTTGTTCTTCTTTCTCAAGATTGCTATGGCTATTCAGGGTCTTTTTTGGTTCCATATAAATTTTTTGGAGTATTTGTTCTAGATCTGTGAAATATGCCATCGATAATTTAATAGGGAAAGCATTGAATCTATAGATTCCTTTGCGTGGTATGGTCACTTTATGATGT
The DNA here is from genome assembly GCA_004026665.1 of Murina feae. Classification (NCBI taxonomy): domain Eukaryota; kingdom Metazoa; phylum Chordata; class Mammalia; order Chiroptera; family Vespertilionidae; genus Murina; species Murina feae. The sequence goes on from PVJC01020085.1 coordinate 27,438, forward strand.
TAATTCTACCATCCATGAACACTGCATGTTCTTCCACTTATTTATATCTTCTTCTATCCATCTTTTTAACATATTATGGTTTTCTGCGTATAAGTCTTTTACCTCCTTGGTTAACATTATTCCTAAGTATCTTCACTTATTTGTTTTCCATGGTACATAAGATTGTTTGTTTAGTTTCTCTTTCTGAAAATTTAATATTGATGTATAAAAATGCCATTGATTTCTGGGTGTTAACACTTTGTAATCGGGCATTTTCCCACCAAATTGTGTGCTTCACTGTGTGGTAGCATTCTAAACACTTTCCTTTGTGCAGGGGTACATTACAAAACTTGCACATGTACCACATTTCACTGTGTTGTTTATGAGCGGCACACACACGACAACGATGTTAAACATTTTTATTTTTGCCGATTCCAACTAGAGGTTCCAATGTATGTTTCTTCATGTCCATTGACAGTCTCCCTGGTGGATCCGAATTTACTCGTTTCCCGCAAAAAATGTGTTAATTTTATATTGTGCTACATTGCCAACTCATTTATTAAGTCTAGTAGGTTTTTGGTGGAGTCTTTAGGGTTTTCTATGGGCAATATCATGTCATCTGTGAATAATGACAGGTTTACATCCTCCTTTACAATTTGGATGCCTTTTATTTTGTCTTATCTGATTGCTGTGGCTAGCACTTTCAATATTATCTAACCTAATAAAAGAGAAGCATGCAAATTGGTGTCACTCCGCTACACCTAAGCCATGCCCACCAGCCAATCAGAGCAACCATAGGCAAATTAACCCAGCCAAGATAGCAGCTGGCAGCTACAGAGCTGGAGCAAGCAGCAGGCTTGGTTGCCCTGGCAATGCAGGAAGCTAAGCTTCCTGCCTGCCAGGCTGGCTGTGGCCTCCACTCAAGGCAACAAAGTTTCAATTATAGAAGATAAATAAACCCCAGATACCTGCTTCCAGCCAGCCTCACTGGGAGCTTGGGTCACTGGGGGCCTTGGCCAGCCTGCAAACAGCCATCAGCCCCTCACCACGCAGGCTGGCCAGGCACCCCAGCAGAGACCCCCACCCTGAAGGGGCTGTGGCCTACCCACAAACAGCCATCAGCCACTCACCCAGGCTAGCCACACCCTCATGGGGTGAGGGTCTGTGCTGGGGGACTTGGTCAACCTGCAAACAGCTATCAGCCACTCACCCAGGCTGGCCAGGCACCCCAGAGGGATAGGGCACAGGCCAGGATTGGCTGAGGGACCACCCCTAGTGCACAAATTTTTGTGCACTGGGCCTCTAGTCCTATTAATAAAAGGCTAATATGCAAATTTTCCCCTTGACCAGGAGCTGGACCAAGGGGTGGGGCCAGCCAGCCAACTGCCCGTGGCCTCTCCCCCCAACAAGCTCTACTCACAATCGCCACCCCTCACCCCAATCAAGAGTGGGGCCAGCCAGCCAACTACCCACTGCCCCTCCCCCCTGCCAAATCCCACTTGTGCACAAATTCGTGCACGGGGCCTCTAGTGTTGATTAAGAGTGGTGAAAACAGACATTCCTGTTTTGTTCCTCTTCTTAGAGGAATGGTTTTACTTTTTATCCAGAGTATGATCTGACTGTAGATTTGTCATATATGGCCTTTATTATGTTGAGGTATGATCCCTCTATTCCCAGTTTTCTAAAAGTTTTCATCATTAAACGGTGTTGGATTTTGTTGAATGTATTCTTGGTATCTAAACTAATAAAAGCGAAATATTAAAATTAACCGTTTCTCCGAGACAGGGTAAGCCACGCCCACCAGCCAATCAGAGCGGCTGTATGCAAATTAGCCCAGCCAACATGGCGGCCGCCACTCACGGACCTGAGTAAACAGCCCTTTCCATTGCGGCAGCAGCGAAAGTGAAGCTGTGCCCCTCAGCTCAGCTCTGATTAAACTGCCTCTAGCGAAACACAGCTTTTTGAAACATTGTAACAATCATAGAATCCTCCGGAGCTGAAGGAAAGAGCAGCTCCAGCCTAACCAGTAACAGTAACAATTGTTTCATTATAGACTCTGCGAGGTGAAGCAGAGGCTTCGTTAGTAGTTAGAAGGCCGCCTTAAAGGAACA
>PVJC01020086.1:0-29526 GCA_004026665.1 Murina feae
CTTGATTTTTAGATTCACTTGTTGATAGCTATGTATTTGTTGTTCATAATTTGTATCTTTACTTTTTCTTCTTCCTCTTCTCAAAGAACAGCTGCTTGTCTGTGGGCACCACTAGGGCCACAGAACCGCTGCTTCTGAGTTGTTTGTTTTCCAAACAGCAGCAGCAGAATGCCTTGGGAAGGGGTCAGGGGCCACACGGAGGAGGAGGAAACGGATCTGAAATGCCTGCAGGTGGAGAGCTGAGCGATCTGGGAAGCAGAGGACAAGAGACACCAGCAATGAGACCAGGTCCCCGGCATCTCACTGAGCCTCGGGGTCCTTCATTAAGAAAATCTGGGGGCTGAACCTCTTGACTGTTGACGTTCCTTCCAGCTCTAAGTGATGTTGGTTCTACGTGACGCCTGAGCAAACGAACAATGGTGACTCCTTCGGCATAGCTTCCTCTAGACTAACCCGGGGGGTGGGGGTGGGGAGGTGATGGTGGTGGTGATGGTGGGGGGAGGGGGAGCATGAAGGCTGTTTCCAGCTCCCTGTTCTAGAGCCACCAGGGCACAAGCCATTCTGTAAGCTCAGGGCCATTGCCTGGGCGCCACGGCAAAGCACGTGGAGCTGTGTGTGAGCCACGGAGTGCATGTGCCAAAGAAACCAGGGCCCCGCCAGGCTGGCTGAGGGCTTGAGCATCGACCTAAGAACCAAGAGGTCACAGTTCGATTCCCAGTCAGGGCACGTGCCCCGGTTGTGGGGCTCGGACCTACTGGGGGCGTGCAGGAGGCAGTCGATCAATGGTTACCTCTCATTACTGATGTTTCTTTCGCCCTCCCTCCCTCTTCTTTCCTCTCTGAAATCAATATAAATACATAAAAAAATAAAATTAAAAGGGCGAGAAGGCTTCATGGGCAGGTCCTTTGTATTGGACCTATTACTCTTGACCCTAAGACAGCACCGCTCCCAACACCATCCCACTCAGGATCAGGTTGCCTCTATGCTACGTTAGATACAAATATTCCCCAAACGCCGATTTTATTCATTCACTCATTGCTTCTCCTAATTTATTTTAAGAAAGAACGAAGGCTTATCTGCTCCCACAGAATGTACTCCATCCCACTGGATCCTTTACTCTCTGCTCTTTATCCTCTACAGTGACACCGGCACGCGTTTTGTGGTTGTCTATCTTTAAACTATCTTCCAGTCCTAGGACGGGAAGAGTGGTCAACAGAATCAGAGAACGAAAGAGATGTGGTTAACACTGCTGCTGCTTTTTGAGGGGAGTGGGGGCCCTGGGGGAGTGAGGGTGGGTATGGGGGGGTCACTGATGAGACCCAAAAGAGAACCTGAAGCACCATTTGCCTGGAAAGGGGAGAAGCAGAGAGACAGATGTTTGACTGTTTTCATTTGCAGACACCATCGCTGCTCTGCTGCGTCATCATCTGAGAGGGCAAATGCGGAAGAGACAGCTGTGTGTGACCTCTCCTGTGACCCCCAGCAGGGCCCAGGAAAGGAAATTGCGCTGGAATTATTCTTCTCTCTTCATTGAGAGGCCCTGGCTTTTAGGATAAAGGTATTAAGCAATCACTTATTTCTACATGAAACACACCTCTCGTTCTTCTTGTTCCCACTCGTATCTTTTACCTCATTGCTCTTGGTGGTTGGACAGTCTGTCAGAAGCCGAAAACTAAGCCGGGAAAACGGGCAACGTCAGGGTCAAAGGCATACCCGACCTCCTTTTAGTCTATTTTGAAACAAACATCTTTTTTTTTTTTTTTTCATAGACTAAAGGCCCCGCTAGTCTACGCCGAGGCTCCGCTGCCTGTGAGCCCCTCCGGACCTGGGTGATGACTTTGAGGTTTCCTTACGCAGTGAGAATGTGAACATCAGTTTCCAGGGTCACTCAAGCTCACCCCCGAGTGTGGGCCTGAGCACCGAGGGTCCGGAAGTGCTGCACGGGCAGGATTTCCTGCAAAGGGTCAAGAAAACATACACATTTCCCCATTGTCTTCGTCTAAATAGTAGAAAGCCCTTGTGTCCGGCTGGAGACCCGTCAGTCACCGCCATGGCAACTGGGGATGGTGGGCAGGTTCTGCGTTGGCCCTGATAGCCGTCTCCACCACAAGGACAAATGAGAACGCAAGATGTTTGTGACCCTGCCTTTAGCTCCCCCATGGGCCACTCCCCTCCCATCACCTCGCTGGCAAAATGGGAAAACTGCAGCTGGAACCATGTGGAAGCAACAAAATATGAACCAAGGGGCTGGAAGGGCGGAGGGGTTTATTAGCGCTCTTGCTCAATAGAGCTTTCATGACATAACTCCTTAAGAATAACTCAAAAGAGTATTGGTGTGTAGGAAAAGGGGCAGAGGGTGAGAAATAGTCTGTGAATCTTGAAGTGACAGTCTCAAGGCCGTGCTTCTAAGAAATCAAGTTATTTGTTTACTTTTTAATCCTCACCCGAGTTATTTTTCCATTGATTTTTAGAGAGAGTGGAAGACAGAGAGGAGGAAGAAATAACGATGAGAGAAACACATCGATTGGTTGCCTGTTGCATGCACCCCCACCAGGGCCCAGGCCCGGGAGGAGCCTGCAACCGAGGTATGTGTCCTTGACCAGAATCGAACCGGGATCTTTTGGTCCGCAGGCTGACGCTCTATCCACTGAGCCAAACCGGCCAGGGCAGAAATTAAGTTCTAAAGGGGTAAGCAAAGGTGCAATGTTGGAAGATGGCTCAGTGATCTAGATGTGGGCCATCAGTCCCAAGTTTGGTATAATGTTTAGCACTGAGTTTGCAACAATGAGAATAATAGAAGCAGAGAGCAGAAATTCTTGGAAGTGACTTTCGAGGTCAACAGATCTAAGGAAGTCCCTCCCCCACCCCACGACCTGGGGTTGCTTCCTGTACCGTGGGCATCTGTCAGCTGGATCCCTATTATCCAACCACTGTCTGCCTATGCCCTCCCATGGCTTTGCTGCATTTGTCTGTGGCTATTTGGAGATGGACATCCACAGTGAGCACACTGGGGCCATTTGCTAGGCCAGTGGTTCCCAGAATGACTCCATTAGAAAGTTCCGTCTCAAGGACTTCTTTCCTTAGTTCTCAGCGCAACTCATTCGCTATGGTCCCGAGTAGAGGTCCATGCTCACCAGAATACTGAAGACGGAGAAGGCTTATAACGAGGCTGGAAATGAAGTCAGAGCATAGGAACATACTCTCAGTAGGGTTGCGTGTTGCTTTTCTGACAAAGGACTTGCCTCGCTGTTAGTAAGAGTTAATGCTGATAGATCTATCAGACAAATAAACAAGGACAACAGAAGGGAAGGTGAGATCAGGTCATCGGTATAGGGCCTCTCAACAGCGCTCCAGCAGCTGGGCATTTCCTAGGTCAGAGAGGAAGATAAACCACCTGCCACACCATCACTAAGGGGACACGGTGACCCTCTTCTCCTTTCGATCAATAAAGTCACCGGAAGGAAACGATGAGAAACACTAAGACACAGCGTTTCAGAAAAACCCAAAAGGTCAGCAGTAAGTTAACTCCATTCCAGAGAGCTGTCCGTTCCTTCTATTAGGATGGGGGGAAATGAATGTTTTATTCTCGTGCACATTTTCAGAAACGCTGCTTAAGGTAGCCAGTGATAAATTGACCCAGAATAATTTTACACACACACACACACACACACACACGCACACGCACTCAGAGTGGTGTCCTGAAATGATGACTAGAATAAAAAGCTTGATCCTCATTCTTGACAAGTTCAAGGTCAGGTCTCCAGTCTACAGCTCCACAAGCTCAGGCAAATTAAACAGGATGAGGAGCACCCAGCTTAATGTATTCTGCCTAAGACACTGTTCCAGGTTCTGTTTTTTTTTTCTACCAGGAAGTTACATAAAGAAACTGGCACTCTCATTATTTAAGAAACACACACAAAATTTATATAATACAGCAGTTCAGGAAGCATAACTGCCTAAAGATAAAAAAATGTATCATTCCATTTATATAAAGTACAAAACAGTCAAAGCTAAACTATGCTGTTAGAAGTCAGGACAGTAATTACCCTTTGTGGAGGGGGGAGGTAGTGGTTCTGAGGGGATGCAGGTACTGGTAGCATTCTAGTTGTTTTACTAATAAATCTGGGTGATGGGTACATGAGCACATTGCGCTGTAATAATGTAAACGTATGCATACTTTTTAAAAAAATATATTTTATTGATTTTTCACAGAGAGGAAGGGAGAGGGATAGAGAGGTAGAAGCATCAATGAGAGAGAAACATCGATCAGCTGCCTCCTGCATACTCCTCACTGGGGATGTGTCCGCAACCAAGGTACATGCCCTTGACTGGAATCGAACCTGGGACACTTGGGTCCGCAGGCCGAAGCTTTATCCACTGAGCCAAACTGGTTAGGGCCGTATGCATACTTTTTGTATCTTAAACTTCAATTCCGTTTTATTTAATCACCCAAAGATGACACAGATCTCAGTACAGAAATTCCGAGGAATCTCACACCAGGGTCGGGTCTACATTATGAAGAGAGTGAGATTGAAGCAGGGATTCGGTCGATGGGGAGGATTTGAATCCATGGAGCCCACTTAGTCTTGGAACCCAGGGCAATTCCCCAGACACATCAGGGTCTCAATAAATAACTGTTAAATAAGTGAATGAATGAGTGAGTGAATGAATGCAATATGCACATCTTCCAGATCAGACGACCAGGTGGTGCCTCCGATGTGTCATATTCTAAGCCTACCTCGCAGCAACCATGTAAGTCAACTTACTGCTGTGATGCAATTTTAAAAAATATTTTTATTGATTTTTTACAGAGAGGACAGGAGAGGGATAGAGAGTTAGAAACATTGATGAGAGAGAAACATCGATCAGCTGCCTCCTGAACACACCCCCAACTGAGAATGTGCCCACAACCAAGGTACATGTCCTTGACCGGAATTGAACCTGGGACCTTTCAGTCCGCAGGCCGATGCTCTATCCACTGAGCCAAACCAGTCAGGGCTGTGATGTAATTTTTATAAAGCTCAAGGCCTCTCACAACATGCTGGTGTGCACGCATGTACGTTTGAATAAATACAGGTTCGCAATCTTCCATGTTGAGCTAATTTCTGTTTGGGGGGTTCATGCATGATGTCAACTAGATAGATGCCTGACGCACTCTCCAAACATGTACAGGTACATCCCCGAGTATGAACTCGCCAGGCAGGGGCCTTGGTTTTCTGTCTTTAATTACTAAGACCCAGCACAGAAGCTGGTTCTCAACTGATGCTCCGTGAATTTCTGCTGAGGGGATGAATGAACCGAAGCTAACTGTCCAGGCTGATTTCATGATGAGGTCTCACCCCACCTCTTTTGTGGGCTCAGTACCCATAGACAATGCTAATATCTATTTTTCAGTGCTTTGGGGTTGAGAGTGAAGGACAGGGAGAAATACCAGATGATGGTTTGAGTCTGAGCTTTAGAAGGTATCTGCCTTGATGTAGTCATCCCAAACCCAGGTCTGGTCCTAAGTTTTGTAGGTCAAGCAAGTTGATTATTTTATACTAGAGGCCTGATGCACAGACTCATGCACCGCTGGGGTCCCTCAGCCTGGCCTGTGCCCTCTCCCAATCTGGGACTCCTCGGGGGATGTCGGATAGCTGGTTTCAGCCCAATCCCCACAGGCCCGATCCAGACAGGAGGGAGCTTGGTCCTGGTCATTGAGCATATGTCCCTTGGTGGTCAGTACAGGTCATAGTGACTGGTCGATCTGTGGTTCAGTCATGCAGTCATTTGGTCACTTGGACTTTTGTATAGATAGATTAGTTCCCCAAGAGGCCAAGTGTCTAGAAAATGACTCATAACCAAACATACACACACACACACACACACACTGAAAAATTAATTTTAATCAAGAATTATATGGAAACATGTTTACTCTTAAGATGAGAAAACATGGAACATTATGTGATTAGCACTTGTTTTTTCCAGTCCAAAAGATTTCTTGAGAAATTAAATTAGCATGAGAAGGTTGCTTGTTGAATACAGTCAGAGTAAAGGAAACTGGCTGATCTTGTTGAGCATATTCGTTAAATTTTATTGAGCAACTACTAGAGTCAGGCACTGTGATGGGTTCTAGTTAGTTTCACAGATTATTTCATTCAACTTCACTTAATCCTCATAGTGATCTTGTAAAATTACTGCTCTCCTGTTTACAGTGAGGTCGTTAATGCTCAGAGAGGTTGGTTGATATTCCTAGTATCATTTTTCATCAAAGTACTAGAGGCCTGATGAACAAATTCGTGCGTGGGTGGGGTCCCTTGGCCTGGCCTGTGATCAGGGCTGATGGGGGCCAGCTGGCGGGGGTTGGGTGGGAGGCAGTGGGGGAGGGACTGTGGGAGGTTGGCTGTGGGAGTACACTGACCACCAGGGGGCAGTTCCTGAGTTGAGCGTCTGCCCCCTGGTGGTCACTGCGCATCATAGTTACCGGCTGGTTGTCCGGTCGTAATGGTAACTTAGGCTTTTATATATATAGATAATTGACATATAACTTTATGCTAGTTTCAGTTGTACAACATAATGCTTCAATATTTGTGTTCATACCAAATGATCACCACAATAAGCCTCGTTACCATCCCTCACCACACGGAGTTAAAAAAAATGTACTTTCTCGTGATGAGACATTTTAAGGTTTACTCTCTTAGCACTTTCAAACGTGCCATTCAGCATTATTCACTGTACTCACCACGCTGCCCATTATATCCCCAGGACTTGTTCATCTTATAATTAGGAGCTTGTACCCTCTGAACCCCTTCACCAGCTTCACTGCCCTCTCCTCTCTGGAAATTGTCCATCTGTTCTCTATATCTATGAACTTGGTTTTACTTTTCTTTGTTTAGTTTGTGTTTGTTTTGTGTTTTAGATTCCACATATAAGTGAAATCACACCTTGTTTGTCTTTCTCTGTCTGACTTATTTCACTTGCCATAATGTCCTCAAGGCCCACCTATGTTGTTGCAAATGACAAGATTCCATTCTTTCTTGTGGCTGAGAGGTGTTCTATTCATTCATTGATGGACGCTTAGATTATTTCCATGTCTTGGCTATTTTATGTCAAGGAGGCACTCCCGGGGCGAGCCCACGAGACAGGCATGAGGGCATCAGGACCTGCAGCAACCTGCATGACGAGCACTGTCTTGGCTATTTTAAATAATAAAAGGGTAATATGCAAATTGACCCTAACAGCAGAATGATTGGGAATGACTGGTCACTATGACACACACTGACCACCAGGGGGCAGATGCTCAATGCAGGAGCTTCCCCCTAGTGGTCAGTGCCCTCCCACATGGGGAGCTCTGCTCAGCTACAAGCCAGGCTGACAGCTGCCAGTACAGCGGTGGTGGTGGGAGTCTCTCCCGCCTCCTCAGCAGTGCTAAGGATGTGCGACTGCAGCTTAGGCCTGTTCCCTGCTGGCAAGTGGACATCCCCTGAGGGTTCCCGGGCTGCCAGAGAGATATCTGAGTGCCAGCTTAGGTCTTATCACCAGGGGAGCTGGCCTAAGCCAGCAGGTGGACATCCCCCGAGGGGTCCCAAACTGCGAGAGGGCACAGGCTGGGCTAAAGGACCCTCCCCCCAACCCCCACCAAGTGCACACATTTTTGTGCACCAGGCCTCTAGTTTTAAATAATGCTGCAGTGACTCTGCATGTGTTTTCATTATTTTTGAGTTAGTGTTTTTATTTTCTTCAGGTAAATATCCACAAGTGAAATTCCTGGATCATATGGTAGATTAAAAGAATTTTTTTTTTTTTTGAGGACCTTCCATACTGTTTTCCATAGTGGCTGCACTAGTTTGCATTCCAATGGAGAGGAACACATACCAATTTCCTTCATGCTGTATGGTCCTTTTACTGTACCTTGAATTACGGTTTGCTGATTTTTTGTCAAAGATGTCTGCATCTATGCAAAATCAGAGATAGTGGCCTAGAAGTTTCTTTTCTTGTGTTTGTCCTTGTCTGGTTTTGGTGTGAGGGTAATTTTGGCCTCATAAAATGAGTTTGGAAGTGTTAGGAAGAGCTTGAGAAGGATTAATATCAATTCTTTTATGTAAACTTTCCAGTTCTCAAAGAAGTACTTCTGTAAGTTGAAGTCATCCTTACCCTGTGTCTTTGAAGGGAGATAGCCTGTGGTGTGGGGGCCTTCCATGAGTCTCTGCGTAGCCCCCCTCCTGCCCCCTGTGTAGCCACCTCCTACAATAAGGAAAGGTGATTCAACTGTCTAGTGACACAGCATGATGGGAATTTCCTCTGTCTGCTTTGATGCTGCCCAAGGTGCCTGCCCTCTGTTTGGGACAAAAATCTGCTTAAGCCTGGCTGACGTGGCTCTGTGATTGAGTGTCAACCTATGAACCAGGAGGTCACGATTTGATTCCTGGTCAGGGCACAGGCCCTGGTTGCCAGTTTGATCCCCAGTAGGGGGCGTGCAGGAGGCAGCCGATCCATGATTCTCTCTCATCGTTGATGTTTCTATCTCTTTCTCCTTCTCCCTTCCTCTCTGAAATCAATAAAAATACATATATATTTTAAAATCTGCTTAAAAAGAGCCATTGAAACGAAGACTTCGGGTCCGGATTTTATAAGCCTAGTTTGTGTGTGTGTGTAAAACATAAACACGTTTTGTCTGAGTCTGAGGAAAAGAATTTTTAATCGTCCTCCCAGACGGAAAGGAATTTAGATATATTCACGCTTTGCATTTCGTTTTTCTTCATTAATTAGCGGGGACCTCTGCATGAACACAGGATCATTAATTCATGATCAGCGAGTCTTTCCCACCTCTAGCCTCCCTGATGAAAGAGAATGAAACAAAAAGCAGCCGTTTGATCAAGACCCCTCCCACAGATTGAAAAGATGGCCCTTGAATGACATTAAAGATACTGGTTTTGCTGTTCTCTCTCTCGCTTGTTGTGAGATAAACATGCTAACCGCACACGGAGGCACTCGGTTCAGATCGTGTATATTACTACTTGGTAAACGACGAACATGTCACTCTTCTCTAGAAATTCTAAATAAAGCCGAGTATCAGCAACACCAGCCCAAGGGGTACCATTTCTTAAAACTAAAATCACAGCTTCCTCTGAGGGACTGGCAGGAAACATGATTGAGATGATGAGTAGGTGCTGGACTGACTCAGTTCGGGCACATCCTCACCCCTCCATATCCACCTTCTTCTCTGTCCGAGTCCGGACCTTGGCGAGTTTTCCTGACACAATGTCCTCGAGGCAGTCAGAGTCATTAACCAAGTAGCGTCCTCAGAAACAAAAAGAAACATGTGCCTTGCCCTGACCGTTTGGCTCAGTGGATAGAGCGTCAGCCTAGGGACTGAAGGGTCCTGGGTTCGATTCCAGTCAAGAGCATGTACCTTGGTTGCGGGCACATCCCCAGTGCGGGGTGTGCAGGAGGCAGCTGATCGATGTTTCTCTCTCATCGATGTTTCTAGCTCTCTATCCTTCTCCCTTCCTCCTGTAAAAAATCAACAAAATATACGTTTAAAAAAATCAATAAAATATATGTTTACAAAAGCAAAGAAGCATGTGCTTGGCCAGAAGCTCAGTGGATGAGCATTGGCCTTGAACCAGGAGGTCATGGTTCGATTCCCTGTCAGGGCACAGTCCTGTTTGCAGGCTCAATCCCTAGTGTGGGGCGTGCAGGAGGCAGCCGATCAATGATTCTCTCTCAACATTATGATTTCTATGTCCCTCTCCCTCTCCCTTCCTCCCTGAAGTCAATACAAATATATTTAAAAAACAACAAACAGAAGCTAAAAGAAGCATCTGCCACAAATGTATTCGTCTCCCAGGGCTGCGATAACCAGTTACCAAACACTCAGCGCTTTGAAACACCTGTCGTCTTACTGTTCTGGAGAAGTGAAGTCTGACCCAGATCTCATGGGGTTAAAATAGTGGTGTCCACAGGGTTTCATGGCTTCCTGGAGGCTGTGGTGGACAGTCCATTTCCTCGCATTTTTTTTGTTTCTAGAGGCCGTCACGTTCCTTGATTTATGACCCCTTTCTCCATTTTCAAAGCCAGCAACACAGCTAAAGCCCGTATTGCATCGGGGTGATCCTTCTTCTGTAATCCCATCTCCCATCGACTGCTCTGCCTTCCTCTCCCACGTGTAGGGGATCTTGTGACTATATGGGATCCGCTGGATAATCCAGGCTATCCTTGCCATCTCCCCTCCCGTCCCGTGATTACCTCTGCAAAGCTGCTTTTGCCATGCAAGGTAACTCATTCCGAGTTTCAGGGATGAGGGCCTGGGCGTCTTGCAGGGCCATTATTCTGCCTACAATAAGAATTCTTAGCGTCTCTAAAAATAACTCCCCCACAGTCATCTAGGCTGCGGTGCACTCTTCCTCCTGAAAAACTGGGTTTTCAAGTTACAAGAAGCAAAGGAAGCTTCTAGATCCGCACCCACTAAACTATCCTATAGGCCGACCAGGCAGCCCCCAGCAGGGCGCCTGCTCCCTTTGCAGGGACCTTGCCTCTGACCTGACCGTGAAAAGGGGGTGCACAGCACTGTCTAGGGCGAGACCACACAGTCCAAATGGCGCTATTGCTGCTGATCATGAGTTTCCACGGTAGTGTCAAGCCGTGGTCCTAGGTACTGTTATAGTTACAACATTTTATTTGGAAGAATATTGGACCTATAGAGAAGAAATATATGTCTTGAAGGAAACAGGGAGGGCAGCCATGTTGCTTTTCCACTGGCTTTATTCTGGTATCTCTCTCCCCAGGAGGCAAACACATACTGGGTCCAGGTTTGAGTTCCATTAACCATTTTCTTCCCAATAGTCGTTACTTATGAACTGGAGTAAGCAATGCATTTCCATCTTGGCCTGGTAGCTCGGTTGGTTAGAGCATCGTTCTGATACACCAAGGTTGTGAGTTTGATTCCCCATCAGGGCACATATAAGAATCGACCAATGGCTGCATCAATAAGTGGAACAACAAATCAATGCCTCTCTCTCTCCTCCCTCTCTAAAATTAATCAATAAAAAACAGTCCTCTCTTAAAAAAACAACAAAGCAATGCATTTCTCAACCATGCACTTTTCCTACTCATACTTGTAACGTGTTTTCCTATGCAAGTCCATAAGGTTATTTGCATGAGACACAACTGGTATCTTATAAAATTGGAATGGTTGCATAAGGCTGGGAGGATGGCGTGTGCTCAGTCACTGAATATCTACGAAGCACTCCGTCTCGATCAGGTCAGGAAAAATAACTGAAATAGCGACGCTCGCACAGGACACATGTTCAACCGTCAAAACTTTCTGTCAAGCACACGTCCCACATGTGAACGGAGAGCACCTGAGCACGCCACCTGGGATTCTGAACACGAAACAAGATGAAAGTGTTTATGTGGGCTTCTCAGATCGAGGCGAGACCAACGCGAGTAAAGGAAGATTTATTTCTCCGCTGGGCACATGGCACAGATTTCCTTTTGATGGTGAACTGTTTCCAACACGGCGAGATGGAGGCTGGCGCTGCCAGCCCCGCCCTCATCATCGGCTCGCCGTTGCTGTGAGGATCGACGGCAGACATGTGCGGCCCACATTGCCATCCCTATCAAAGTGTCTCGGGGAAGGGGAAGGGAAGACAGAATGGGTTTTGTGTGTGTGTGTTTTTTCAGATCCGACAGGTGGTTTCAGTTACTCAATCTGTTTGTCTAATTGCTCAAATGTTACCGACACAATGTTGAGAGCAGCTATTCTTTGGTGAGGCCCTTATCAGCTTCTGAATGGCATCAACCCCCTTTCCTGCGTGCAAAGGCCGGAATAGGCCTTGTGCCTCTCTTACCTTTGCCATATAGTCTGAGAAGTGATTTGACAAGCACAGCATTTAAAAATAAATAAATAAATAAAAAGATGGCCGGCGGGCTGCCGCCAGCTGTTGCTAAGAAAACATCTGCAGCTCTGTGCTGCCTGCATGGAGCTCCCTCCTCTCACTCTCTAGCCTGTGGTGTCGGCAGCGATTGGGAGGGGGTTATGGGGGCATGTCTCTCTCGGGGGAGACAATGAGAATATTAATATTAATGCTACGGCTCCTTCAGATGGAAATGGATAAGATGAAATGATTTAAAGAAGGTTTGATCAATCATTCCATTTCTTGGCAAGAAAATGAGGCCTTTGCATTGAAGGAAGAACATCTGGATAGAATCACAGTGGTTAAAAGAATTGGGTGGGTGGTTGGCAACCAAAAATTCACCTTCTTGATAGAGTTAGATTCCTGCTCCCCTCTCCCGCTCCTCCCCACCCCACCCCCTTGAGACTTCTGGCCCTGCTGGGGGCAACAGCAAAACTTTGAAAAGCTTTACTTGAAAAGATGGGCTTGCATTTCAGCACTCTGCCCGTGACCTCGCGGCTCACTGATTTATTACAGGGTCTGCGGAGGCATCTGGAGTCGCCGGTCAGCCTGTCTGAGGCTGAAGCAGGGCCGGCCACCCCAGGAAGCCTTCTGACTCGGTGACCGCACATCTGGCCCATGAGCTCTTTCTGTTCCCACGATGGCTGGAGACCTGTTGGGGACGAGGAGCATGTGGACCGTTAGCCAAACCCTTCAAAGTCTGGGAGAGTCGAGAGGTGACTGCTGGCTGGGGACCAGGGCACCGGGAAGTCTGTGGCACCAAGGAGCCCGCCTGTGGCAGCTAGACACGGGTTTCTGAAGACATTAAGGAGTTCAGGGTCTGGCTCCTGAGCGCACAATGGTGCCTTGTGTAGGGAACAGAAATGTGTGGGGCCTGGGGGCGGCGGGGGGGGGGGGGGGCTGCTGCTCCTTTCACTGTTCTTTCTCTGAATAGGGATGACCCAGCATGGGGACCAGTGACCTGCGTCCCCTCTGCCAGATGCCATGCAGCCACCAGTGACCCAGAGAAGCAGCCATTCCTGTGACGTTCCTGCCACCCCTCTGCTCCCCCAACTTTGGGAGTCTGGGATGGGGGGAGGGCAGAGGGCTCATCTGGGCAAAATAAATGAATTTGGAGGATTACAGAGAGACAAAGGCACCGACTCCAGTCGGAATGAAGAGGAGGTAGGTCTTCAGAGAGCATCTTGCAACCTAATGCGAGTTTTAAAGGTGAGAGATCCATCCTAATAGGTTCGCCCCATCTTCCCACCGAGCCCTCACTCACACGGGACTCATTCCCTCAATCTGCATATTTATTTGTAATACTTTAATTGTACACTCTCCAATGGCGACTTTTAAAAACATATATTTTTTATTGATTTCAGAGAGGAAGGGAGAGAGGGATAGAAACATCGACGATGAGAGAGAATCCTTGATTGGCTGCCTCTTCCACGCCCCCTACTGGGGATGGAGCCTGCCATCCAGGCATGTGCCCTTAACCGGAATCGAACTCAGGACCTTTCAGTCCGCAGGCCCATGCTCTATCCACTGAGCCAAAGCAGCCAGGGCTCCATTGCTACTTTTAATACAATGAGGCTCATTCTGGAATCCCTGATGGAACAACCCGGTAATGACTCTGTTGGTCACAATGCCCCTACCGCTTTTCCTCTCTCCTTTCTTTCCTCTTCTTCCTTACCTTATGTGGTTGTTTAATGTTCTAGTCTTGCAAATGAGTATAAATCTATTCTTCACCCCTGAGAGCACAGAGCCGCACAAAGTAGCGTATGTATGACCTAAAGCAGAAGGCTGACCTTTGACCTGGCGCTAAAGCCCCGGCCAAGTTGCATTTCATGAGATGATGATTGATTCAATGGACTATTGTTCCGCTTTGGATCACAAGCAGGTGAGAGGCTTCAAAGTCCTTCATGGAAGCAATGCATCTGTCCACGTGGCTTCTAAAGAAACTCTATTCTACTCTTCAGTACATTATGTTATTGCTATGGAAACAGCAGTATTTTAAAGAAGAACACTGCAACTTTCCAAATACAGTATTTATTCTTCTTGTACCAGCAAAATAATGTGCTTTGCCTAAGAACTTGTTAGGTGGCCTGCAGCTAAATATAAAGAGACAGATTCTCGTCGTGTGTAAGTCTACGGGAAAAGTTGGAGCCCAGGCTTTTCAAGACACGTTTTAAAATAAACTTGGTACGTCTGGCCGGTGTGGCTCAGTGGTTGAGCATTGACCTATGAACCAGGAGGTCATGGTTCGATTCCCAGTCAGGACACCAGCCTGGGTTGCAGGCTCGATCTCCAGTGTGAGGGCGTGCAGGAAGCAGCTGACCAATGACTCACTCATCATTGATGTTTCTATCTCTCTCGCTCTCTCCCTTCCACTCTGAAATCAATAAAAATACATTAAAAAAAATAAACTCAGTGCCAAATTCTAAACATATTATGGCCTTTGCTGACACTCTTAATATGTCCGGTTTGTTTTCTTAGTTAGAAAGACTACTGATGTTTGAACCCCTGAAACACCCTTTGCAGGAATATAAGCTGGGGTTGCCTTTGGGTACGCAGAGGACCTGCGACACGTGCTACTTTTGTCTGTTACGTCATCCACGTGGCCATCGCCTTCCTGGACTGGCCTCACATCTCAGCTGGAAGGTTGTGAGCAAAAACCTGAGCCCAGGCCAAGGCTCTCAGAGGCGAGGAACCAAGTAGGATTGGATGAGGGTTAGCAAGGGGCTGCTCAACTCTACACACAGACATTCCGTATCAACTGATAATACCTTTGTGTCTACTTTCCCGAGATCTTCCCTTCCTCAGATTTTTATTTATTTATCTATTTTAAAAAAATATTTTTATTGATTTCAGAGAGGAAGGGAAGGGGGAGAGAGAGAGAGAGAGAGAGAGAGAGAGAGAGAGAAACATCAACGATGAAAGAGAATCATGGATCAGCTGCTTCTTGCACGCCCCACATTGGGGATCGAGCCTGCAACCCAGGCATGTGGCCTGATCGGGAATTGAACCATGAGTCGGTCTATAGGTTGATGTTCAGCCACTGAGCCATGCCGATGTTTTAGAAGAAACCACCATCTTGTTGGCTCCTCTGCTCAACTGTTCTTCTACATAACCGTGGTTGGCCCCTTCCTCATCCGTTTCATCAGAGCTTCCAAACCTTCATCCATCTTCTCGTTCTTCACCCTCTGGCTCCTTTGACCCAACAGATGCCAAACCTGTCATGGAACACAAGTGCCCTTAAGAGTGGTCTCTCCAGCTCCCTGAGCTCTGCCTGAAGCTCTGCATAGGCTTGTCCTTGGCTTGGCCTCACCTTCTTTCTCCACAGCATCGGCCCTTCCCCTTGGCCCAAGCCCCTCACCCGGTCCAGGACACTCTGCCCTTGCTTTCCCCGCCCTCCCCTCAACACATCTTCAACATCTTTTCTTGGACAAATTCCCCTGAGCCTGGAAATGACGTCAAGGGTATTTCACACACAAAAAAATAAGCAATCAAGGAAGCAAGTAGCAACAAACCAAACACTTTCTTTGAACTTGAACCTATCACCTGTGCTTCATCCCACCTCTGTGCTTTCTCTCATGCCTCCTCCATCTGGGGTAAGATTCTGCCTGTTCCTGAAGACCCAAATCAAATGTATTTTCCTTCCCCTGATGCAGAGAGTCACTGCTTTCTTGAGCTTGCGTAGCATCCTCTGTCTCTCTTACCAACGGTGTGCATCCTTTCTGTGCCATAATTATGTATGTGTCTGCTCTCATCACTCCTGGAAGTTGCACAAGGTCAGAATCGGTGTCAGATTTATCTCTGTCCTCTCAAAAGTGCCCAACATGTGCCTACATACAGTAGGTACTTAACTTAGTCACCAGAGTTTAGAGAGATTAGGAATTTGAGAATGGAAGGTCTTAGAAACATTCCTACATCACAATGCTCACAAATGGCAGCGTTGCCACAAATTTTAGTGTTCTTTCAACTCCCTGTACAAGTCTTGTATTCACAAAGAATGTACTGCAACAGTCATGATGATACCATTTTGTGGTCTGAAACTAGTTTCTTTAAATGTCTATTTTCCAAAGGCTTTTCAAACACCTCTGTTTCGTGTTGTGCATAGAAGGAGCTAAATAAATGTTCAGTGAGTGAAGAAGTAGATCACTTTTGGACGGTGATATTCATAAAGCTTAAATTTGTTCAGGGTAGAAATCAGAAATGTTTTGGTGAGAGCTCAGTCTGTGTGCACACAGACCAAGCATGGGCTTTGCCGTGTACTATATAGGCTGCTGAGAAAGAGAAGAGTTGCCCAGCTGGCGTGGCTCAGTGGTTGAGTGTTGACCTATGAACCAGGAGGTCACGGTTTGATTCCCAGTCTGAGCACATGCCTGGTTGCGGGCTTGATCCCCAGTGTGGGGAATGCAGGAGGCAGCTGATCAATGATTCTCTCTCATCATTAATCTATCTCTCTCTTCCCCTCCTCTCCCTTTTTTCCTGAAATCAATATACATAAATTTAAAAAATAAATAAAGAGAAGAGTTGCCCCTGGGCCCAACTGTAGGGCTCCATTCTTCCTGCTTGCTGCATTTGCATATTTAGGATTTTGACAAGTTAACACGTTTTTAAAGTACAATGTTAGTAACATTCGTTTTTCAAATCTGGTTGTCAAATTCTGGTCCTGAAGGTCTGAGATAAAAATAGTACCCATCGTAAGAACATTAGATGATTTACTTCTGCTTCCAAATTTCAAACCCGGGAAGAATCCTCAAATGTGGAGAGCAAGCAAATCCAGACAATGAAAGAAAACCGGTCAAGGCCATTGTGTGGTCTGCCTTCTGTAACCTGGGCGGAATGTGCATTTTCATATGGATCCAGTTGGGGACAGCGCTGCTGAGGAGAATTTGGGCACCTCCGTTGCCTTGTGGGTTATTTACAGTAATTGACGCTCACCTGGATCTAAGCTTCATTACACTTGACAATGACAGGATTATCTCAAGCTCTCCTGGCACCACAGGTATTTTGGGGAGATCAAAGTCCAACCGGGGTAATGAGCACCTTGAACTTGAACGTGCTGAGGAATGTACACTGTTGTGACTCTGATCAGAGCTGGGGAAACCATTGCCTGGGACTCAGAAAAGTCTATAATCTGAAGAGTAAAGACTCTCTTGGAAAGGAAGAAAGAAAGAAAAAGAAAGAAAGAAAGAAAGAAAGAAAGAAAGAAAGGAAGGAAGGAAGGAAGGAAGGAAGGAAGGAAGGAAGGAAGGAAGAAAGAAAGAAAGAAAGAAAGAAAGAAAGAAAGAAAGAAAGAAAGAAAGAAAGAAAGAAAGAAAGGAAGAAGATTATTAGCCCTCAGCAGAACTGCCTCACCAAACAGGCTCTAAATCAGTGGTTCTCAACCTTCCTAATGCTGCGACCCTTTAATACAGTTCCCCATGTTGTGGTGACCCCCAACCATAAAATTATTTTTGTTGCTACTTCATAACTGTAATGTTGTTACTGTTATGAAGCGTAATGTAAATATCTGATATGCAGGATGGTCTTAGGCGATCCCTGTGAAAGGGTCATTTGACCTCCAAAGGGGTCACGACCCAAAGGTTGAGAACCGCTGCTCTAAATAGAGTGATCACATCAAGGTAACCCTAATGGTATAGAGAAATAACTGGGCATAGGTGGAAGGGCCAAAGGTTGGCTGTGCTTGTCTCTCATTCCTCTCTGTGAGGCAGGAGCTGTGTTTCCGATCTGCAGCTAGGAGCTGTAGGGTTGAATCTGGAGATGAAAATACATCATCGTTGCTTTTGTCAAACGAACAGATTTTCTATAGGAAAGGGGCCTGTGAGCACAACTCCAGCTCCCAGCTACCTTCCACAAATTGTCTCCCCAAGATGGATCTCTTAATCTCTCATTTATTAAAAGAGGAAATGTTGGGATGGTACATAGATTGAAATCGTTTGTCAGATCATGAAGTCCTCATCGCATTTCTCAGCCTTAATGACACATCTGCTCTTAGAATGTGGTCTCTTGACAATAGCTGTCGGAAAGTGTCTGAATTTAGGGATTATTTGAGACAGCAGATTTCCTTCTATTTGGAGTTGAATGAGGCATCTGGTCCCTTGCCGTTAGCCTTGTGTGCTGGTCTTAAGGCGTTCATTAAAGGGCAGATAATTTTGAACACGATGAGAAGGAAAAAAGACCTCTGTTGACAAGATGAGATTTGGAAAGAGCAATTAAGAACCTTTAAAGGTAGTACTTTATGTTTAGAAATATTACCCCACAGGTCCTTCTCCAACTGGGGAGAACACGGTGGCTAGAACGGAAGGAGTCATAAAGCACCCCAAAACCAGTAGCTGAGAGAAGACCCGAATGCTAAGTAGAAATTCACATAACTTAATCTGATTTGATTCAGTATAACCAACAGAACTCACCTGGAAATGGACAACCCAGATCATTCCAAAGACCATATGCCAAACTGAACGTCCAATGGCAAGAGTAGACCAAAACAGAATTAGAAAATAATCAGTAAAAGTTCCCTTCTCTGTTTTACTTCCAAGAGAGAATGTTCCAAAAAAGATGAAACCATAACAAAACCTGTACGGGACTTCAAGGATAAACTACAGACATAGAGAGATGCGCGTCAGGAGCTCAACATGTTTGCAGGTCTTGGACTTCACAAAGAAGAGACCACAGCCGGCTCCCTGGCTGCACTTCACTATAAAAATTACCAGGTGTCGTTGGGCAGATTCACTTTTAAATGGCGGCGTTGCCCTTTTGCTTCCACAGGCACACCCACAAGAACACTCTTTACATCTAGAGAGAAGGAAAAGGAACATCTTAGCTAAGCTTCCTGATATTTGCATATTGTCGTCCCACGAATAGCTGCACAGATGGCATTAATGGACAGATCACAACAATGAGATAACACTTTTGATGATAGAAACCAACTCCTTCCTATGAATCATCCATCTGACATGGATGTATACATAGATACCAATAATACATACGTTAGATACGTGGCATTTTAAATAGAGCTGGATTCTGAGATTGTATAACAGTAATGAAGCGTGCACATGGGGTCCTCCTGAAAGAATGCAGCTGTCCAATCACTTACCGTGTAAGACAACACTGAGCTTTTGGGAATAACTAGGGGTGTCATGAGCAGCACCTCCCCAGTTGTCTTTTGTTTTTCAAGGTGTCCTTATTCATCGATCATTCTGTTAACATCTGACACCAGTGACTGTTCTTCCTTTGGGAACTTTGTTGTCTCTGGATTTTCTGTACATTATCATCTCTTGGCATCTCTTGGACAACTCTTCCCCTGAATCCACATTTTCTTCTTCCCCAGAGGGGATTCTTAATGGTCCCGGGGAGAATCTGCCTGCGTGTGAGGTCCCCGGGGTTGTGAAGGGATCCTGGAATTTACTGGGAGGAAGGAACAGGGAGGGGAAACACAGCACAGTTCCAAAGACAAGGACTTGTTATGCCAAAATGCAAACAGCCCTCCACTGTTGAGAAACAGTGAAGTCAATCTCGCGACCTCCCAATCATTATTTCCAAACCCCTAACTCTTGAGCACTTTGCTTCAACTGGGGTCAAATCTCCCCTAAACACCCCACCCCCCCAAGTCTGTCTCTCCGACTTTGCCCCTTAGTGTTACTCCCGGCTCTTCATTCCAGTTGCTGCCAAGATATCCCCATGGGCAGCGCAGGCTAAGATCCACCCAGAGGCCTGGCAGATGGCTCGTCTTTTCTGCTGCTTCTTTCTCCTTTATCCCCACATCCAAGTGACTGGGTTCTGCCAGTTCTCTTTAACTACAACATCTTTCAGAAATGTTTCTTTCTGATTGCCACAACTACCCCTTAGCAGACATCTGTGCATCCTGTTTCTCTCCTAACTGGGCCCCCAAACCAGTTTCTGCCCATCCCCATCTATCCTGTACACTACAGATACAGCATTATTCTGTGGGGCACGCTCCACAGTTTTGATAATTCGCTATGATGAATCTCACCTGCTAGTTCTCACTGTGACTCTTTATTTTATTTTTTTCATTGATTTCAGAGAGGAAGGGAGAGGGGGAGAGAGAGAGAGAGAGACATATCAATGATGAGAGAGAATCATTGATTGGCTGCCGCCTGCACACCCCACAATGGGGATCGAGCCCACAACCCGGGCATGTGTCCTGACAAGGAATCTAACCCTGACCTCTTGGTCCTTAGGCTGATGCTCAATCTCTGAGCCATGCCCTCCAGGCCTCACTGTGGTTCTTCATCCCATCCTCTGATGACTCTCATATCTGTCTCCCATTTCACCCCCCACCTTTTACTATCCCCTTGTTTAGACCCGCCCAGCCAAGCTTAACCCCTTAACAGCCTAATGTGAAGTGTCCATTCCTTTCTCAGTATCTTTGTATCTGTCACTCATGCCGCCCCATCACCTCTGCCCACTACTCACAGGCTCAGTAACAGGCCTCAGTGAAGCCATATCAAAGCCTGAGGAAAAAAGGAAAACTCAGCCCTAGCTGGTTTGGCTCAGTGGATAGAGCGTCAGCCTGCAGACTAAAGGGTCCCAGGTTCGATTCTGCTCAAGGGCATATACCTTGGTTGCAGGCATAACCCCAGTAGGGGGTGTGCAGGAGGCAGCTGATCGATGTTTCTCTCTCATCGATGTTTCTAACTCTCTATCCCTCTCCCTTCCTCTTTGTAAAAGATCAATAAAATATATTTTTTAAAAAAGGAAAACTCAGTAACACCAATCCTGTTTTTCTTTAAGATTTTGTGATTTTGTTCGTTAGTAACATGTTGGCATTGTGATTGCTGAAAATACTGCGTTAAAATAGCCTTTATCTTGATTCCTGAGTGCTTGGCACTCCTTAAACTTTGCACCTGAGGCAAATGCCTCCCTCACTTTGCCCCAGTCCAGGCCTCGCTCTGTGGTTAGTTACCTCTTCTCCCACCTGCTGCTCCTCGAGGGTCCCCGATGCAGGCTTTTAGAGCCGAGAGCCCCTGGACCCAACTCTCTGTCGTCAGCTACATGAGGTCCTGTGTCCCTGTCATGTGCAGGTTTGCGGTGTCGAGTCCCCTCCTAGGACCCCGGCTCCTGTGCTGAGCTCTTCACGGGGCTCCACCCCTGCCCTCTGCTCAGTGGACGCTTGATAAAGGCCCATGAGCAACATGGAGCTGAAGAGCTGGGCAGTGACGGCCACTTCAGAGAAGACATCGAAATGCAGCGATAGGGATGTTGGTCTTCGAGAACGTAAGAGAAATCGACAAAATACCCTCACGTGACTCCACTGCGCTCTGTGAATAGGGGAGGGTCAGCTCATCAGGAATCGGGAAGAATTCTTTCCCATCGATAGGAGCGTAAGCCAGGCAGTGGCCTCTCCTGTGGTCTGGTCTCTTGGAGGGGAGTCTGAGCAACCCCTTCATCACTTCCAAATCTGCCACTCCTGCCTGGCCGGTGTGGCTCAATGGTTGGGCGTCGACCTGTGAACCAAGAGGTCACGGTTGGATTCCTGGTCAGGGCACATGCCCAGGTTGCGGGCTCCATCCCCAATGGGGGGCGTGCAGGTGGCAGCTGACCCATGATTCTCTCTCATCATGGATGTTTCTCTCTCTCTCCCTCCCTCTCCCTTCCTCTCTGAAATCAATAAAAACATCAGTAGAAAACACAACAACAGAAAACAACCCAAATCTGCAACTCCCAGCAGCCTCAGATCCTTTCCATTCAAACAATCCATTGCTTTCCCAGTGAAAAGGGCTGGGACAGCTCCTCCTACCTGGGTGTGAAAGCACACGGCTATCGAATAACAAGGTTAAGTGTCTCGGAGGCATGTGGCAGAATAAATTAGCTTCCTTTCACGGAGGAAGGCAGACGTTCCCTGTTTGAAGAGAAGCGCAGGCGAATCCGAAAGTGGGACGTAGGCACTGAGCAGGCCTTGGGGTCCCTGCTCTGAAAAGGAATAGAATCTGAAATGCGGACTCTTGAACGTCACGCTTCTAACAGTTCTCTTCTCTGCCCCTCACTCCCTCCCTCTCCCCCCTCACCCCCTGACAGCACTTAATTGGATTCTGATATTCAAAGACTGGGCAGCTGGGAATCTGGGTCAAACCTTCTTCCTTTTTCCTCTGTGCCTCCTTCTCCTTCGCTACCTCCTCGCCACTCACTGCCTGTTCCAGCTGTTTTCCTCTCCTTTCCCACCCAAGCCCCTGGTCCCAGGTCCAGATGTGGCCAGTAGCCCTCATGTTCCAAGGGCAGAATGGAGTAAATGTGATGTCAATGCGTTATGTCTCTCTATCGGCACCTTTCTAGAGTTTCAACGTATGGTGCCTTGTCTGCAGAGCAAACACATGCATTATAGATGGCTGCTCGAGGCTCTTCCGAAATGCAGTAACTTCTCTCAGATTTGATTATTTTGAACCTTAGGCAGGCAGTGATAACAAATATCCTTTTCACATAAAGGAACAGGAATAGGGATGTAAGTAAACAGGGATTCTCTGCCGCTATTACACTGGGACTCACCTAATAGGGTTATTCAAGAGGCATTACATTATCTGTCCCTCTATAAAGGCAGCTGTTCCCGTGGGACCGTCAGGATGTTGAAGGACAGGAGCTGAGCGCTCTGTGGGTCCATGTTTGACCCACAGCTCCCTCCCAGCACCCCCCACCAGGTATTAGCTCATTGCATCTCGTGGCATCAACAGAACTTCTGGCGCAAAACTGTGAACTTAGTGAACAAAAGCTATCCTATTTTCAAAATAACTGGTAAACATTCTTGTGCCACCAACATCTGAAAATCCAAGAAGAAAGACTTTGGAAAACTAATTTATTATCTGCCCAAACAATGTTTTATTTTTTTCTGACGTTTAAAGAAACCAGCGTGAAGCAAGGAGAGCGGTTTGGTGAGCTCAGATGTTAAAAGAAAATGCATGGAATGTGTCTTATTAAAACATAAATAATAGGCATCTAAGGAAAAAGAAGGAAGGAGATGGGCGTTTTAGGAACATATCAAAATACGAGCGGCCCAGGCCAGTGTTGCTCCGTGGTAAGAGCGTAGGCTGAACACTGAAGCGTCTTGGGTTTGATTGCTGGTCAAGGGCACATACCAGGGTTGTAGTTGGTTCCCCACCTCCAGTCTGGATGAGTGTGGGAGTCAACCAATCGATGTGACTCTCTTGCATTGATGTCTCTCTCTGTCTCACTCTCTCTCTCTCTTCACTCCTCCCTTCTACTCTCTCTCTCTCTCTCTCTCTCTGAAAAGTAATGGAAAAAATATCCTCATGTAGGATTAACCAAAAAATATATATATGAGGAGTGTATTAGCTCCTTCGGGTGCTATCACAAATTACCACCAACTTGGTGGCTTTAAACAACAGAAGCTGATTCTTTCACAGTTCTGGAGGCCAGAAGTCCAAAAATTGGTACCACTGGGCTGAAATCGAGGTGTCAGCAGCTACTGGGCTCCCTCTGGAGACTTGAGGGGACAATCCATCCCTCGCCTCTTCCAGGTTCCTGTGGCTGCCACCATTCACTGTCACAGGGCCACGTCACTTCCACCTCTGCTGGGTCACATTGCCTCTTCATCGTCCTTCTGTGTCAAACCTCCTCATCCTCTCCCTTAGTAGGACGTGTGTGCGTATAGTTAGGGCTCATCAGGATAATTTCTTTATCTCTAGATCCTTAATCACATTTGGAAAGTCCCTTTTTCCATATAAAGTAACATTTACTAATTCCAGGGATTAAGACCCAACATTTTTGAGAGTCATTATTCAGCCTACTACAGAAAGCTAATGACAGAAATGGCTTAGAAAGAAGGGATTGGCTTATTTCTAAGTAATGAGGAAAAAAAATGGAACTACTCATTTCTATTTGGCTTCTAGTTTTTCCAAAAGGGAGAATGGTCTTCACATTTGAAACGATTGAACACATCAACAAAGACCAAGTGAAGTGAGTTTAGGTATTTTTTTGTGAATTGAAACTTGCACCACAGGTTCTAGAAGAAATTGCTGGTGTGGTCTTAAGATCCCACTGCCAGGAAATTTCTTATGTTGTATGATTTCTCATTCTTCAGGTCACATCTTCAAAGAGTGTTCCTTGACTACCCTAAGGATTTATCTTTCTCTACCCTGGCCTTCACCAACATATATCCAGCATCTGCACGCCCTTAGTATATAGGAATTGCTTAATCATGATTTGTTAAATGAATAATAATAGTAACATTTTTTGGCATGTTGTATGTAATGCTTTTCTGAGGGATTTACCTGTATTACTCACTTAAGAAGGAAGGGAACACAGGGAAGAAGAGAGAATAAGAAGTGAAGAATGAGAAGATGGCCAGACAAATGTCTCTATTTTCAAAAGGAAGGATAACAAGAAATAGAAAAACTGAAAATTGGTAATCTCGATATTTACCCCCAAAATGTAGAATAAATTATGAAACAGAGAGAGGTTGTGAATAAGGAGAAATCACATCAAGCTCAGAATGGATCTATGAAAGAGCCTGAACTTGGGTTCCTCCAAACCTGTTCTCTGAGTACAGGGTGAATAGAAATAGATGTGGAACAAAATGAGTAGCTAAAGCCCTTAGCCTACTGCACCTTTAACATGAGTTACCATTATGCTCCAGCCAAAAGCAACAAAAAAAATGTTGTCACTATCTAATGCTCCAATCACAGAAGTAGAGTGTCCCAGTTATGGGAACAATGGAATTATGGGCAACATGATAAACTAGAAGGAACATGAGTCAAGTTGATCTAGATGACGTGAGCAAGTGACTTTAAATGTTTAAGGGTTTCTTTATTTATCTATACAATACATGCCTGAAAGCATTATTATGAAGATGAAAAGAAATAAAGAAGAAAGGACATGGAAGTGTTAATAACGTGAGTTCACTCTTCCTCTCTCCTCCTCCCAACCTCTGTTGTACTTTGGTCAAGGCCAGTCATGGATGGAACAGTGAACTGGTTATTGCATTTTAAGGAAATGACAAACAGTAAGTATGGCCACAGGATGGATACAGATAGCTGAAGTACCTGGAAACTACCTCTTACTGCTAATAATATCTTATGTCTCCATAACATCTTATAATTTCCAGAAGGCTTGATCCCTTAAGCAATGCTATCAAGTAAGCAGATAAATATTAATAGGCTGTTTATAATGAATCTATAAATTCCCAGAGAGATTAAGTAACTCACCAAATGTCACATCACTCATCAATCACCCAGGTGGGACAGAAATGTAAGTTTCCTAAGCACTCTCCTAACAATTTCCTCTTTATTACATGCCCTCCCTTGTAAGTAATGGCAGGAGGAATGGAGAAGCATTCTGGAGATAGTTAAGGGAAGATATGATAGCTGCCTTAAAAGATTAGAAGGAATATCTTGTAGTAAAAGGAACAGACAACTGGCCGGAGTGCAGATCAGGATTAACAGCTGGAGATTACAGCTGGACAAGCTTTGACTCAACCTCAGGGGGAATTTTGGAACCGTTAGAGGTAAGCAACAATAAACAAAGGTGGTGAGATAGTCAGGGATGCCAAGGAGGGGTGTCTGCTTTGGGATAGCAGCTGAACTAGATGCATTCATTTATTCCATTGTTAAGCCCATAGTGATTGAGCAAAACCCTGAGCTAGGCATTGTGGGGGACAAGAGATAATTAAGATGTTGTCTCCGCCTATGTACGTCACCTCAAATGCCCCCCACAACTTTAGAAACCACGAGTGTTTGACATTTTTATTGAAACAGATTTGGAAGCCATGTGGGAAAACACAATTGGCATCAACAGTGGAGACTTCACCAGCTGACAGTGATGCTTCCAGCCACCTAAATGCTGCCTTATTTTTTTCAGTATCAAATGGACATACGCACAAGCATGCAGGCCGTGTGAGCACTGTGTTCATCTGTCCACACGAGGAACAGACAATGTGACAGCGTGATGGCTGTCCTCTCTCTCTCACCATCCTCCTGGGGGACGCGTTCTCCTTGCATTCCCGGACAATCTAGAATGCTACCTGCAGTGTGTAGGGAGGTCAGTTTAATTCCCCACACCTCGGGATTAAAAAGAAAGTGACCATGTGCTACCCTAAAGCACTTCAATATTTGCATTTCTAATTCCTATAAATTACAAGCATTTGTTTTATGAAACTTGGAGGGATCACTATTTGTCTCAAATGAGAGCGGCATCCGAATTATGCCGGCATCAAACCAGAACACAGAATTGTGGAACATATGAGACAGAAGCCTGACGCTCCGGCTTCTCTGGGATGTGTTAAATGGAGGGGGGGGGGGGGGGGATGTACTGCTGTGTAAAAAGCTGGCTAATAAACCTCAGATTACAAGCTTAAATTAATAAAGAAAATTGAAAAGGTACACTCAAATCAGAACCTCCTACGAGAGTCCAGGGGACGGATTGAAGAGCTAAGTACCAAAATAAAAACAAACTCTCTGATGCCACTGTGGAATCTACAATCTGGATTAAATATGGATTTTGCTCAAATCCATAACTCATGTATATTTTTTCTTAAAATTGAAGTGCATCGGGGCTGTTAGGAAACTGTTGTTGTTGCTTCTTAAAAGAACAGACTAGCTCACTCAAAGACACACAGGGAATGATGTTTCCCATGATGGAAAGAAAAGAAAAGACAATAGTTACCTTTTGTAGTAAATTGGATGTAAAAGCTAGTCCTGATGGGTTACAAGCAAAGTCCAGCCCACTAGACTTTCCCTGGGCTTCCCATGTTTATTAGTGTCAAAATAATGATCTATTTTTGTTGTTATTATTCATCAATTTATTTTGTTCTTTAGAGTGAGCTATTAGAGCTTTACGAAATCACCAGAAAACAGTTCTATGGATCAGGGTTGCAAGTTTTATTAAAATTCTGACTTTCCACAGTCTGATTTATCTCTGACTTGATCTCAAATGCCATCTCCCTCCGAAATACCCAAACCTTTGATGTTAACAAAGTAAATTGCTTATTGTGGCTGGACTAGTACCTTAGATGTTAGCTGAATAGATCTTGAATTCCTAATTCATCTGCTGCATAGAGGATGATTTTTTTCTTTGGTTAATTATTAATTGCTTTAAAAAGTAAAAATTTATTGTTTCAAAGAGCAGCTTTTTAAAATTTCTTAAGCTTTCAGAACAGAGCTATAAAGTTAAGGGCTGATCAATGATTTAAAAAATTGCCTCCCCTATTAGATCAACAGAACAGGAAGATTTCCCCCTCTTCTTTTCAGAAGCTTTATAGGATTGAATCTTGACCCTCCAGAATAGGAAAGAAAGAGGTCAAATTGTATTTATTTAGCAAATATTAAATCAGGGTATGATCCTCTTCCTTGATTCATGCCCGTCCTTCTGCAATGACTCGTTTCTTGTCTGAACTGTCATTGTAAGGTTCAGAAATAATGGAATCTCATCCAATTTTGACTCCCAGGCTCCTGTTACTGGGGTCTGCACACACATGGCTACATGATGTATCTCAAATGACTTGTCGCTAAAAGAATGTAGGGCCAGGATACCATTTAGAATTGTGTGATGACTACAGAATCCTGTGCAAAGGAGGCTGGGCCATTCCTTTGGGTCTTCACTTCTGCTGAAAGGAAAATCTACCCCGTGCTTTAAATGACTACAGCGAAACAGATTCTGTCACTTTTAAGGTGCATTCTTCAGTCTCACAAATCTCTACTATGGGAAAATATTTTGTACACTTAGCCTACATCTTTCATATTCCAGCAAATAGCCATTTATTCCTCTCCAGTGTATAAATAGCATTTACCATCCTCTATATGAAACTACTGTGTCCATGAAGACCAGAACCAACTACCTCTTTTTAAAAAATATTTTATTGATTTTTTACAGAGAGGAAGGAAGAGAGAAAGGGATAGAGAGTTAGAAACATCAATGAGAGAGAAACATCGATTTAGCTGCCTCTTACATACTCCCCACTGGAGATGTGCCCGCAACCGAGGTACATGCCCTTGACGGGAATCGAACCTGGAACTCTTCAGTCCATAGTCCAATGCTCTATCCACTGAGCCAAACCAGTCAGGGCAGAAACAACTGCCTCTTACCCTGTAGTGGGATCTTCCCCCAAGATTCTGCTCAGATGCTCTCATTATGAATACTTTGCTTCAAACTCCATATTTCTACTTTAAGGTGTGGGTACAAGTCAAGCTTTTCCCCATTCTAAAGTTAGCCCCTTTAAGAAATCTACGCTACATATTTTCATGTTTAGTAGAATGATTAAAAGCACTGTTTTAGGTGTCAGGCCTTGGGCACTATTCTGCGTGTGATTTTACTAGCTGTGTGATCTTGGGCAAATCGTTTACTAGGGTGGGACTCCACGGGAGCTTGTGAAGAAAATGCAGTGGGAGAGTGCACAGAAAATGCTTAGCACACTGCCTAGTACAGAGTAAATCCTCAGTCAGTAATAACAAAGGTCGCTTCAGTACTTTATAAGCTTGGCTACCAAATCCATAGATTTAGATGTTGAATTATCATAACATTAGGGAATTACCCTGAGCTGAAAAATTAGCTTCTTTATGTAACTTCAAAATCTGTATGATATCCAGGTTGAGATTTGAATCACATGATTCTAATAACAGTGTCAGCACTGTAAGTCCCCCAGCACCTTAGAAAGTTTTGAGTGGAAACAGGTTCAAATGCTCTAAGAGATGGCCTGCCCATGATGAATGCTATTTTCAGGTGGACTTGGGCTCTCTAGGACAGTCCAGTGTTTTGCAAATTTTGTGGGTTTTTTTTTAAATTTACTGGAAAATGTTAACATTTTATGTAACCCATGTAGGGAGGGCAGAATGACAGCGTTCATGACCAAATCAACGGTCAAAGGGGGGAAAGTATGGCCTTGGGAGGAGACTCCAGGGTGTAGTCTGGAATGTGAGAAGCGAAGGAAGGGCTGCTATGGCAAGGAGTGTGCTTACAGTGAGACGATGTCCGGGGAGAAAGTGAAATTGATGCCGCAAGCAGCCCGAAATGCGCGTTGTCTAGTGGATGGAAGAAGGGAGAGCCTTAGGAACACAGGCATCTGTGGGCTGGAAAAGCTTGGCTTGTACCCACATCTCAGGAAGGGTTTCCTGGTGTGCTACTTCATGCTGAGCTGGAGACGGGGAAAACGCTGTCCTAAATTCCTTCTACTCCCTTAAGCATCAACCATCAAAGATACTTTTAAAAGGCTCTCTGGGCTACTTCATATAATTGAGGGACAATGCTTCTAGTGTGCTAGGTAGGGAAGCACCGTGGTTCCCCCGTATCACCCTTGCAGTTTCTAAGCTCGGGGGCCATAATGGACGTGCTGCCAACATGGGGAACATGGATTTTGCTCACATCTGCACAAATGCAGCTAAAAGCAATCGACCACGCCTGTCTGCTTTTCCTCACTTCCTCCTTCTTCCCCCCTTTCCTCTTTCCTCCTTTCCCTGTGCAGATAGGGAACAGTTGTGCTCAGTCTTGGGTTCTGGATCCTAGTCTACAGCAAGCATGTCGAACTCGCAGCCCGTGGGCTGCATGCCTCAATTATTTGGCCCATGTTAGCCTTTGAGTTTGACATGCTTACTCTACAGTTTCTCAGCATACCTGAATGCATCCCAATGACGAAACTCTTCCCAACACTATAGAGAATTTATTGAGACAAGAGAAAATAAGT
>PVJC01020087.1:0-29530 GCA_004026665.1 Murina feae
AGATGATGAGTTAGAGAAATAATGGAAATTCTAAAAAAGCATATTTTACTTTAGGTACAAGTAAATGCTCATCGATAGTTAGACATTGTTTGTGAGCTAGTATAATAGTATATCATGCTTTATATAAGCAGCATAGGCTGCAACTAGAGCACAGATATATTTACATTCTCCCTGGAATATGTGAAAGTCAAAATATTCATAATTCATTGAAATATTGTTTTCAGGCCAGCTTCTGAAATTACATGGGCCTAGCAGCCATGAGATTTTCTTTCATTTTTTTTTGAGGAGAATAAGATCATGTAAATGAACTATTCTGGTATATGTCTTAAGAATTTTAAATACAGATTTTTTTAATACTCCCAAGGATATGAAAAGGTTTATAAAGTGGACAGAAAAATAGAGACACACACTTAAGTTCCTCCTTCCTACAACAGGAACTGCAATCATTTGTAGTAGAAAAATGGAGTTCCAGGTGTCAAATGGCTTAAAGAGATTAGCAGGAACTTAAAGGGACAAAATATGATGTTCAGATGACTAGTATAAAAAAGTCTAAGGAAATAAAACAGAATAGTGCCACCTTTGGCAGAATTCATTAAGTATCTACCACTACTTTTATAAGAGAAAATGTTTATTGGTATAAACTATGGATTTAAAAACAAAAACAAACAAACCAAGAAAACATGAAATGAATGGACTTGAATTATAGTGGACCATGAAGTCTCAGAAGATTCAATCTTTCTTATATATCTGAGAGAAGCCTGGAAGGGTTGAGATAATATTTTCCAGGGATCAGCCACAGGGCTTGGGGGAACATCAGGGCTGAAACACAGAGAACCCAAAACACAAAATAAGAGAGAAGGCAGACTTCATTCAGAAGCTCCTATTTCATTAGCATGCTTGCTTCATATTTAGTCAGAGATGGGGTTTGGGGATGACATGGAGATTGTACTGCAAGCAGGGAAAAACATGATTCCAGTATGAGAAATTCCTCTAGTTACAATTCCAAATGTATCAGTGCTTAGAAAAAAAATTAAGTATTAAAATGCATATATTTCTCATATGCATAAGAGAATTGTGTTTTTAAAAAGAACTATTTATTTAAGATTAAAGGTAAAGAGAAAGAGAAAGATTAAAGATAAAATAAGAGAAAGAGAACACCAGTTTTTATGTTTTTAGAGAGTTTTATTGATAATGTAACAGAAATAGTTACTATCATAATAATTAAAAAAATGAACAGGAGCTCAATTTGTCTAGTGAGTAAAATTTCTTAAGGCAAAGTTTTTAGAGCTTATTTATTTTTCTTAGTCATAGTTACCTCTCCCTGTTCTAATAAATAATTATTTTTAAATCACAAAACATTTCATGTGTAATACTGATATTTCAATATAATGTATCTAAATCATTTTTCATTGTGAGTGAACCATATTACATTACTTGTGTTTCAAATTCCCTAACTCCTAATTAAGTTTTCCCAAGCAATAGCAATGCAAGCAGCCTTATTCTAGATGAATAATATCAAGCTCATAAAAATTATTAAACTATGGTATCTGTAGAATAATCTGGCACCTGTTTAATATCGTACACATCACAGAACACTCAAAGGAAAATAAAGTTTAATATAATCATTATTAAATGTTTAATAGTCAGATCTCAAAATCTCATTTATTGTTTTGCTGCAAAGAAGCACCTATTTCCAAAGCATAAACATATTTAAATTTTAATAATTAAAACTTTGGATGTCAATTTTCTCCTAGTTCAGGTAGCAGGTAATAAGGTGCTTATCTAGTAATGAAAGCTTATTTATTACAATTTAATTTTCCTATTTATAACTTGAGCCACATTATTTTATATCTTTCCTATCAAAATGATCCACTAAATAATTTTACACGGCTGCTTTGTCACTGACATAGCAGCAGAAAGAATAAAACAGAAGATAAATAAATTAAGTAAAATAAACTACATTAATGGCTTAGCATTAGAAGTTTTGAAAGAAACTATTTTGGCTTTTAGAACACAGAAATTACATTTTAGTATTTTTTTCTCCCTATACATGATAAATGTTCAATGAGAATGAGAAAAACAAACTTGTGGAAACCAACAAATAATAAATTTATCTGGACAGTTTATTTGATATTCTTTCATAATTCTTTATTCGTTTTATTAAAGTATAAATGACAAAATTTCAAGATATTTAAGTTGTACATTTGATGACTTGATATACATTTACATTGTGAATTACATTACATTTCTCCAAAGAATGTTGGGTTTTTATTAAGTTCTTATTTTGTTCTATGAGGCAATTAACTTGGTTATCTCGAAGTATAATGTCTGCATTTTGAGTGACAGGTCAACCCTGGGTGTAATTATTGTACTGCTAGCTGTGTTACTTAGAGTCTGCCCCGTAGTATGTAGTCATGGGCATCCAGTGAGAAATTTGGTCAGAGGTTATCATTGGAATACTAGAGGCCCTTCAGCCTGGCCTGTGGGGATCAGGACAAAACCGGCCTGGTGCACGGATCCATCCAGGGCGTGTCCAGCCGGTCTGGCCTAGTCCCGATCAGCTGGACCCCAGTAACAAGCTAACCTATTGGTTGGAGCATCTGCCCCCTGGTGGTCAGTGTGTGTCATAAAAGCTGGTCAAATGATCAGACACTTAGCATATTGGGCTTTTATTATATAGGATGAGGTTCCCCTTATCTGATTCTTTTCCTTCCGGACCCCACACATTATCCAATAGCCTTGATTTGTGGCATATTTGAATGTGGAATTTTAGATGACAAAGACAATGGTCTATCTTTCAGAGATGCTGCTGGTCCTACATTGATGACCAAGGCCAGCAGCCATGAAAATTTATCTGAAGGCATTTTTTCCCCCCTAAATACAGTTGACACTTGAACAACACAGGTTTGATATGCTTACTCTCATATTACAACTTGTGAAAATTTTTGACATGCTCGAGTATATAATATTTCCTGTATGTAAGTAAATTTTATTAGATTTCACAAATACTTCACATGCTGTTGTCCTGGACAAGAGAAGGCACTTTTTTATATTAATATGGAAATACCTTTTATTATGATATACCTAATTTACTTATAGTCCCAATTTTATATTAGCTTTTCTAAAAAATTTTTAAATTTATTTTAGGGAAAGGAGAAGGAGAAATATTGATTGGTTGCTTCTCATATGTGCCTGGGCCAGGGATTGAACTCACAACCTGGGTATGTTCCTTGGCCTAAAATTAAACAATTAACCTTTTGGTGAACAGGACAACACTGTGCTCCAAGGAGTCACACTGGCCAGGGCTATTTGGCTGTTTGTTTGTTAATTTGTTTGTTTTAATTGAGGGAAGGAAGTGAGGTAGGGAAAGGGAGAAGGGAAAGGCATGAACCTACTCCCAAGAGGGGAGTGTTTAGCTTTGTTTTTAATACAAGCATTCCATAACAGAAAAAAAAAAAAAAACATTCAACAGGTGTACAGGAAATAAAGGGTTAGTTCTTACTATGTTTCAACAAAATTATAAATATATTTGGTTTAGGAGGGAGAGTTCCATTTTCAGTTCCTTTGTTGAGAAAAATTACTTGCATTTTCCAGTAGCAAATCTGCTCAAGGATGAAGGAAAAATATTATATAAATTAAAAAGCAAAATGTTTGAAGAAATGTGAAAAGCATTGAACTTGATATTTTCCTAATGCAAGATTAATATATATATATATTTATTTTTATGTTTGAATACAATGAAAAAATACTTTTCTCTAAATTAGCTTAGCAGTTATCTGAGAAAAGCACAGATCAACGGTGCATCTGATATTTTTGTTTATCTCCATTAAGATTTATGCGTCTTAACAAGAAAATATTTGCAGGAGTTATAATATTCTCAAAATAGGAATCACAAGGAGTGATTATCTGATGAAAGCACAGCTCAATAATATGGCTGAAAACTGTTACGACTTCCTGAGGAATTGATGGATTTTCCATGAAAAAATATATGAGGCACCTTAAAAGTAATAAAATACTAATAAGATCAGCCAGTCAAACTCACAACTTGAACTCTGAGTTAGTCCCAGGTTTTTGTTTTTTAACTTTATTTGGAGGAGTCAGTATTTAAGGCAGAGCTTATTGTGAACAGCATAAAATTATTTAGGTTGGAATGATAGAAAGGGGTGTATAAGCACGTGAATTTGGTTAATAAAATGGGGCACAACTTGTAGAGTGCAGGAAAGGAAAGCCCTTGATGAATAACAAAATGCATTAACTCAGAACTTGGAGTTACTCTTCCCAGCTTTCTACTTTGAACTTGTCATTTAACCTCTCTGAACCATTGTTTTCATGTTAAAAATTAGGACTAACAGCCCAGTCTGCATGACTCCTCAGTGGTTGAGTATCCACCCATGATGGGCACATGCCTGGTTGTGGGTTTGATCCCCAGTAGGGGACATGCAGGAGGCAGCCAATGAATGATTTTCTCACATCATTGATGTTTCTATCTCTCTCTCGTCTCCCTTCCTCTATGAAATTAATAAAAACATGTTTTTTAAAATGCATGTGAAATACAAAATTACAAAGAATTAAATTAATAAAGATACAAATTTGAAATATGTGTTAAGAAGAGATCTAAAGATAAAATTATGATTCCTTATATTTTATATACTTAATGCAGTGTCATACATTACAGTTAATTACTCATTAAATAAGCAAACATTACAAAGCGTGGGTTGTACCTAAGAACTAATGTATTCACATCAAACAAAACCTTTAGACATATGTTTACTTTTAATTTAATTTTCAATAAATATTCTAATGTTACAATAAACAAACTCTGTACTAAATACAGTGAAAATGGAAAGAAATAATTTAATAAACTAACCAATGAGCTCATATTAGTGGAAATAAATAAATACAACTTACTCTGACTCATCATATTAAGCATCATAAGTGCACACTGTAAGTGTTATGGAAAAATAAATGAAAAAAGTAGTAATTCTTTTGGAAAAAGATTAACAAAATGACACTATTTGAACTGGTATTTAAATGAAAAGCAAATGGGAGGAAAGGTAACACCTGCTAACACTTCAAAATTATAACAATTGCATGTCACTCTATACCAGACATTTTAAGAGCTTTGTATTTGCTGAGAGGCAAGTTAGATTTAATCATACCTATACAGTTAGTTTTAATCTTACCCTTTTAACCGAGGAGGAAATCAAACCTTGGAGAATTTAGGTGACTTTCACAACAGCATATGCTGAATTAGCAACCAAGCTGGGGTTCAAGTTCCCACAGCCCCTGACTACCATCCAAGTACTCAACCTCTATCTTATAAGAATACACTTGAGCATGTCAACAATTTTCACAAGGTGTAAAATAAGAGTAAGCATTTCGCCCAGAGGAAATGGCCTGAGCAAAGGCACAAGCCAATCAGAGCGCTGAGAGGAACATGTATTCCAGTGACTATGAACTGAGCACCAGGTAGAAGAGCAGTCATGTAACAGAGCTCCTACAATGTTCGCAAAAAGGACGAGTTAATTAAACCAATGTGACCACTTTGTTGTAGTCAGCCCAATAGTATCTTTCTCAACCTCAGTTGCTTTAAGAGATATTTTATCACTGTCCATTTTGAGCAGGACTTCAAAGATATGCACTTACGATATTAACGGAAATAACTCCACCTGCAAAAGTATTTACTCTGCCTTTTTCAGTTGGGAGAATGAGTGCGGGATGGGATTAACACTGGCCTGGAAAATTCAGGATGTGAACCTTTATTATCCAAGGGAAAGAAAATCCCCAGGTACGAAGTGCAAACAATCACATAATTTTTTATTAACATATTATATATATTTTTGTATGAAATAATTATATTTAAAACTAATATTGTGCCACTTAGTTCTCACTAGTTAGTAAGATATCTGAAAGTTATTAACCACATTGATAGTATACAATGTGCTTTCACACTTAACACAGTTTCACAGAAATAGATCAAGAAGGCAGGGATTACAGAAACTTAGGAGTTTCCATGGTTTTCAGAGTCAAGCTAATGAATTCTGAATCACCGGACTAGGTATGAACTGTTACAGATTCTTTAAAACTACAATAGCAATGAGATATTGATTAAACATGTGCATCTTATGGAAACTGACTTTCAGAATTCAAGATGATAAAATATTGGTGTTCCAGTAAATATTAAAATATGATCTTCTTTCTCTAAAATGCTTCTTCTAGAAATTGAAATAATATTTTAAATAATAAAATATGTATTTCCTAACCACTGAAAAGCTTCAAGGAATAACTTAAATCTGGTAAACATTAAAATATCCCCAAAGATGACAAATACATGCATTCTTTCATTACTTATTAAGGAAAAGTCAAGGTATTTATAATTCAGTTAATTTAATGTAATTTTTAAAATTTGTTCATTCTATTCTTTTTTTTAGAATATTAATTTGAGAATTTTGCAGATGAATAAAAACATGTTAATGTTTTATTGTTTTTATCTCAATTGTTTCTCAGATTAACAAATCTGATAGATTTGCAATGTAAAATAAGGGCTAATACAAGATTAAAGGGGTTGGCTAAGATACCATATAATATCAAGGTTATTAATTAACAGAAAAGGAGCAAAGGGAAGGATAGATAATATAGGCGTGCCCTTTGTACAGCTTTGCCAGAAAGCAGCAGTTGAACACTCTCTAGGTCTGTTCCCTGAAGACAGCTAGGAGAAGAGACTGGACAATAGATGCGTGTCCAGTAAGGTCTGGGTGATGTGTGAAATGCTTATCAATCACATCTGGGAGCTAGCCATTGGCCACAATAGGCATCCGCGTGGGCACAAAATCTGAGATACTTACCTCCTAAACAAAGGGAGTTCTCTTGGCCCGCGTGTTATCTTGGGACTCTTCTTGAAGGGGGTGTGCTCTCACACCCTGCATTTGCCCATATGGCTCAATGCCATGTGGACCCTACACAATGGACTAATGGACTACAACTGGTCTGAGGGTCTGTTGGACTCAGCTCTACCATGAACAGAAACTCTGGACCCTGGTTCAGGTTCTAACTCTGCTAACGCCTCAGCTGCACATTTCCCAGGACTAGTTTAAGGGAAATGGGATTTTGGAATCTGAGGGATGTAACTTCATGTGAATAAAGATCATTCATTCTCCCATATAAGTCTTAGAAAAATTTTCCCCAAGGTATCATAAGAACCCCACTCCCACTAGCATCAAAGAAATCTCACCTGCCCAATTTTCTAATAACAGTTGCATAGAATTCAAGTTATTAATCCTATCTTACCACAAATGGGCTAAGATAGATCCTGGGGGTGGTATTTAGATGCACAGGCATGGGTTCAAACTCTCAGAAACTTCCTATTATCTATTTTCCATGAATATAATTTAGTTATATATCCTTAAAAAGTTTAACAACAAGTTTCACTTTACATTTACTTAGTACTTTATTGGTTAATGAGTTTAAAACAGATGACCACTTTGGATACTTACAATAGCTGGCAGGACTGGTTAGTTACTAACCAGTGGTTCTCAATCTTCCTAATGCTGTGACCCTTTAATACAGTTCCTCATGTTGTGGTGACCCCCAACCATAAAATTATTTTTGTTGCTACTTCGTAATGTTGCTACTGTTATGAATCATAATGTAAATATCCGATATGCAAGATGTATTTAGGCGACCCCTGTGAAAGGGTCGTTCGACCCCCAAAGGGGTCACGACCCACAGGTTAAGAACTGCTGGTTAGTGCAATTAAACATAAGCAAAAAGTTGGACAGTGCGATGAGAACACAGATTCTCTGACTCTTAACCTAATTTTTTCTCTACACATTGAATCTTCTAGGTGCAGTTTAGTGAATCAAAGTATCTGTAGAAAATGAGTCAATTATATT
This sequence comes from Murina feae, assembly GCA_004026665.1. Classification (NCBI taxonomy): domain Eukaryota; kingdom Metazoa; phylum Chordata; class Mammalia; order Chiroptera; family Vespertilionidae; genus Murina; species Murina feae. Next base: position 7,893 of record PVJC01020087.1, read on the forward strand.
GTTTTTCATACATCTTTATTAAATATGTAGCATCCCCCAAAAATAGGACTGCTATAAAAGTTTAGCAAAGTTTTACTAAGTAAATATTACACCTGCTTTAGAAATATCTAGTGCATGAAGGTTTAAGTCACCTTTCATGAGTGTCTCTCTGTTCACGGTAAAGTCCTCAAGGTTAAAGTAAAAGGAAAATATAAAGCCTTACTAATATTGGAAAGAATACACCAGATAGTCTCTAATGAGGCTCCGCAATGAGTGTCCACAATGAGAAAGAGGAATAACCATTTAGTTCAAGGACAAAAGCATATGCTTATAACATCTCTCCAGTTACGTGAAATAGCCCATGGAGAACACTACTCAATACCTGTCACTTTCTCTACTTTTTGTTTTCTCCTTAACATTTGTCTTACAACATACTGTATATCTTAAAATTTATTGTTTATTACATATTATTCCTACCTGAATATAAGTTCTCCATGGGCTAGCACATTTGTTTTTGTTGTTATTGTTGTTGCATTCCATGAACCTAGAACAGTTCCTGACACATAGCAGGTATTTCTAAATATTAATTTATTAGTATCATACTTCATAAAGATTATTTTATGGTTGAACATCATATATATTTTAATCATTCAATTTGCTTTTTAAAGTCCCATACAACAGCATGGATATTATCTTTGTTTAATAATTTATTAATTTATTTAAAACTAGAGGCCTGGTGCACAAATTCGTGCACCAGTGAGGTCCCTCAGACTGGCCTGCGGGATTGGACTGAAACTGGCTCTCTGACATCCCCAAGGGGTCCTGGATTGCAAGAGGGCAAAGGCCAGGCTGAGGGACCCTACTGGTGCACGATCAGGGCTGAGGCTGGACTGCAGCAGGGCTCCAGGGCATGTCCAGACCATCTAGCCCAGTCCCCATCAGTCAGACCCCAGTAGCAAGCTAACCTACCAATCAGAGCGTCTTCCCCCTGGTGGGCAGTGCATGTCATAGCAAGCAGTTGAGTGACCTTAGCATATCATTAGCATATTATGCTTTGATTGGTTGAATAGCCAACCAGTTGACCAGACACAGCATATTAGGCTTTTATTATATAGGATATGTATTAAATGTCTACTGTGTGCTACAATACTATCTGTGGTGTATCATGGACTGTCTTCAGGGAATTTTCAGTCTTATGGGAAAGATATGTTAAATCAAGTATTATATTGTGAACTATCCATGTTCATGTAATATGATCACATGTTTTATTTCTTTAAAAAGTCTCATTATGGAAATAAAACTTATGCTGATACTTCAAGGATGATTTATGTTAAAATGATTATTAATGCTAAAGGCTGAAGTTATGGTTCAGGCATAGGAAACAAAGTGTGTGAAGGTCTTGAAGCAGAAATTAATTGGGTAAGGTCAAGGATCAAATAAGTGTTGTGTGTGTGACTTTAGCCTTGTGATGTGGGAATACATACAGAGAAAATGATGTAACTTGGGAAACTGTCATGGCAGATCTTGTACATCGTGATGGGTATCTTTAGAGAATTACAGTGGAATTATAGTGAAATATATATTATACCTATACTAAGTACAAGGGAAAAGAATTTTAAGGAAAAGATGTGACTATAATTATTTACACTGTATAAGATTTTATTTGTTAGTGAAGTGGAAATGAAAAATGAACTAGTACAAGAGAAAACTAGATATAAAGAAATATTTTAGAAAATTATTTTAATAGCCCAAGTGAACAGAGATGACTTAGCTATGTTGCTAGTAGTGAAGATTAGTTTTCAAATATTTGCTATCTTCATGCAATCTAGACAGAAATCAAAAGTAAACAAGATCCTTATTATAGAACAACTTTTAACATTTTTAAACCATGTATATTCAGTGATACAAATAATGTTTCTAAAACAATTTTGACAATTTCTTTGTCAATCAAATATTTGAACTTTTCAAAGCACGATATAATTGTCAGCTTTCTAGAATATTCCATGTTGTGCCTGAGCCGATAAGAACAAATGATAGAGGTTGAGACACAGCTTTGTCTAATGATGAAAATTTGTTTGTGATTTTGGTAAGCTTATGAAAACCACAAAAATTTGTTTCAAAGAAATAAGTTTATAAGAAAGTATAAAATAACTCTGAATGTGAACATGCTAATGAAAGATTATTCTAATTAATCTATACAAAGATATACTTTTTAAGTAAATAAATTCAAAGAACATTCAATTTAAAAACACAAGCAAATATTGTCATGAGCTATCATATATGACATTCTTCAACTTGTCATAATACATATTTGAACACCTTTGATAACATTTATACATTATATTATTTAAAGACTACATATCTAATCTAATAAAAGAGTAATATGCAAATTAACCATCACTCTGAGACACCTAAGCCATGCCCACCAGCCAAGCCATGCCCACCAGCAAATCAGAGTGGCTGCATGCAAATTAACCCAGCCAAGATGGTAGCCAGGAGCCACAGAGCTAGAGCAAAAAGGAGGCTTCCGTTGCACCAGCGATGTAGTTCAAACTGCCTGCCTAGGCCGGCCGGGCCTCTGCTCAAGGCCACAATGTTTCAATTATAGACGCCTATGACCTGAAGCAAACAGGAAGCTTCATTGCCTGACAAGGCCTCTGCTCACGGCAACAAAGTTTCAATTATAGAAAATAAATAAACCCCAGAAACCTGATTCCAGTCAGCCTTGCTGGGACAATGGGTCAATGGGAGCTGTGGGCAGCCTGAAAACGGCCCTCAGACCCTCACCCAGGCTGGCCAGGCATGCCAGCAGGTGGACATTCCCCAAGAGGTGCCAGACTGCGAAAGGGCAGAGGCCAGACTGAGGGACCCCCGCCGCGAGTGCACAAATTTTTGTGCACCAGGCCCCTAGTTACACTATAAATGTGATTAACACAGTGACCATGCAATCTCCAATATTTACGTACTCACACCAAATTCTCAGCCAGTAAGTGTTATATTAAAAAAAAAGACTGAATATATTGACTACTAATTCTGAAGAAATTTTAATAGATATTCAATCAGCACTTATTCACTGTTCTAGATTTTCACCTTGACAGCTTGCAAAGGAAACTGCTACTAGGTTTAATTACTTCTTCCCCATCATGTAGAATATTTTCTTCAAGCATATCAACCATACAATACTTAAAAATTCATCAGAGAAAATGCCTTGAACTGGTAGAGTTTGAGAAGTGATAATAGCTCTCCCAACCCCCCTTTATCTGATGGTTATATTGAATTCTGTGAAGAAAAAAACACACCCTAAATCCTTGCAGTTCTTTTGCCCAATAGAGGAAACTGTGGGACAGTGATGAACATATATGTACATTAACCATTGAGTGCTAATGTCAAAGAGGACAGTTCCACATTGAAAAGGATATTTGAGCTGAGTTTGATCTTAATTCTTTTTATAGATTCTCATTGATCTGATTCTGAAGCAATTACTTAACAAGGACATAGAAAATCATAAAGGAGAAAGAAGCTCAGCTAATGACAGTATAAAGACACTTTTGATAAGTGGTCAGAAATATGATCAAGGGCGATTTCGGTTGCTTTAATCACTCTGTGTGGGTTTCTGAATTGCATTAATGATAGTCACATTCGTGTGTTATTAATCCTCATTTTATACAGGCCAGAGCATGCCAAGTTTGTAATGATCCTTAAGCCCAAATACTAAAAATATAATGGTTACTTTTTATATTTCTATTTTATGCTATCTGTAATTGTCAACCGGCTTTAAAAATCTCTAAATTTTATATTTGTAATGCTTTTAGGAACTATCCTAGCATTGGAAATCTAAGAAAGAAAACTCCTATAAATTAATACAGCTTTTCTTATAAGTTGAACAATCACAATAGAATAGATTAAATCCAATAGCATTTTGAGTATCTATCACTATTATTTTGAGCACACCTAATCATAAAACTTTTCTATATGATTGCACATTTAATAGACAGGATAATAATTCCTAACTGCTGCTAAGAATATTCACAAAATCATAGTGGTTGAGCACAATAAAAGTCTACTTCCTGCTTACATGGTAGTTTGTCTACGGTACTACAGTGATGCTCTCCTACGAGAAAGATCCAGAAATCCAGGCTGTCTGCATCTTGTGGTTCAATCACCCCTTCTGTCTGGCTCAGAGCCAATGTATACAGTTGGCAAATGAGCAGTGAGAGTATATGACATAAAAAAAAAGTGTATTGTGGCCCAGTTGATGAGGTTAATCCTTTTTATCCACAGTCATCTGGTCCAGTCACACAAGTAAGGAATCCCCAGAGGACTGCAATTATGGGAAGTATTGTCTCCCAAATGCCCAGGAGGAAGAAATTGATTAGTAAGAAATCACTCTATGTCTGTCGCAACATCTGTTTAGGCAGCCTACTCACTTTATCTTGAACCAGAAAATATGAATTCAAGTTTAGTTACCCAACGAATATTATAAATATGTCAAGCAAACATATTTCTAAGCAATATGCTAGGGGCCAGAATAATGTCAATGAGGTCTCTTACCCTCATAGAGCTTATAGTTTAGTTGTAGGGAAAAAACAAACATTGGACAAATACAAATTATATGACAACAGTTAGATTAGTGCTCTGAATGTAATAAGTGGGTAATATTGTCAAGATCCTATGGATTCTATGGGGCATAATTTAGATGGTGAGATCTTCAAGAGAAGGTTTTCAACAGAGACCTGAATACAAATCAATACTATGAAAGGAGACCAGGAAAAAGCCCACAAGACAAAAGGAAGAGCAAGCACAAGGGTCTCCAAACCAGGGAGAGCTCGATGTGGGTAAAGTGCGGAATGCCGGCCAGTGTGGCAAAAACACAGCCAACAAGGGTAAGCAGAGCAGGAGACTGGGGTGAGTGGTCAAGTAGGAAATACATCTTTTCACACTGCTGCAGGCCATAGAGAGGTTTTGTTTCATTGTGTTGGAATCAGGGAGTCTGGGCTGGTGACCATGCCTTAGTGGTAAAATGTTAGTTAATCTTTGCCTTGGATATCAAGGAAAAACAATTGATTTTTCCACCTTTCAAAGATTTTTATAAAACCTCTTTAACTCTGGCAATATTTTTGAAAGTATATTTGTTTACCATAGTCTGCATAATATTAAAAATTGTTTCTAATATATTAGAAATAGAAGGGCCTCATTTAATGTTTTATTTTTGTAATATATAATACCATACGGTTTCTGGGGATAGAGGGGTTATAGTGAACTTTCCGACTACCTGAATTCATGAGTCTTTTTCATGTATAAGAAGCTATTTCCCAATCCCTTAGTAGAGAAATAACATCTTATCAGTTTCTTCCCAAAATTTCAGTTATATCCATATATAATAAACATGTATATTCATTTTTAGTATTATATCCTTTTTAATGCTGAAGTTTTGAATTTTCGCAGTACATGTAGAATTCTTCTAATTTTGTTGATATAATTTACATATAACATTGTGCAAGATTAAGGTGTAGCACGTTTTAATTTAATACACTTATATATTGCAAAATAATACTAACACACTGTTATGTTATCTAACACCTGCATGATCTCACTTAATTACTATTTCTTCTTTGTGGTGAGGACATTTAAGACCTACTTTCTTGGTAACATTCAAATATACAATGCAATATTATTGACTCCTAGAGGCTCGGTGCATGAGATTCATGTATGGGTGCAGCCCCTGGACCTGGCCGGCGTGGAAGGGCAGGTCCCAGCTGACCTCTGGGCCCTGTGCGGCACCTGGGATCCTGGGCCTCCACACATCGCCCTCTGCCTGAGTCACAGTGACTGAGTCCCCATGTAGAAGTGGTGAGCATGGCCAGATGCCACAGGCAAGGCTGTAGCATGGGCCTCTGTGCTGCCCAGCAGTGCCGCATGGAAGCCAGGAGGGAAGAGTGTTCTCTATCGGCTGGCCTGGCAGACCAGCTCCTATGGTGACCTACACAAATCCACGGAGAGCCAGACTAGCCCCTATGGTCCCGGTGACTGCAATGCATGACACTTGAGGAGGGTACCAGGGGGAATGAGAGTGAGCACTGCGGACACCCTGCATTCTTTACCACACCTCCTTCCCCGCCACCCCCCATCCTCAGGTAGCCAGTGAGAGGTTGAAGCCCCCTGCCTGGGTGCTGTGGAAGGTTGGTCGCCACCACTCACCTCCAGTTCCCCGTCCTAGCCCTGGCCCAACCCCAATCAGCCAATCAGGGTCTGCTGGCTGCTGGTCCTGTCTGCAGAATGATCTCTGCAGAGTGACCAATCGGGGCTGGGTCCCCTGCCTGGCTCCCTCAGTGCCCCCCCTGCTGCTGCTGGTCACCATCTGCAGAGCCAGATGGCTTGGTGCCACCTGTTCACCTGCTCCACCATCCCACAGTGGTCCCACTCTCATTGCCTCCACTGCAGCTGCTGCCTCCACTGCTGCTGCTGCCAGCGCCACATCACACAATGCCTGCAATGTTCCGCACCGTCCCCTGGTGATCAGTGCATGTCATAGCGAGTGGTCAAACTCCCAGTAGATAGGACAATTTGCATATTAGACTTTTATTATATATTAGAGGACTGATGCACAAAATTCATGCAAGGGGCTCAGCCTTTGCAGCCACGGTGGCTGCCTCAGCCACTGCCTCTGCCCTTGTAACCTTGGCTTCATCTAGAAGATCGTCTGGAAGGACACCCAGAAGGTCGTTCGGCTGTCAGGTCTAATGAGCATATTACACTTTTATTATTATAGAGGATGATCATCATGCTGCATATTAGACTCCTAGAATTTGTTCACCTTTTAACTGGATGTTTGTACTCTTTGATCAACATCTCCCATTTTCTTCCAATTTCCCAACCCTTGGTAATCACCATTATACTCTGTTTCTATGAGTCTAGCTTTTTAGATTCCATATGTAAATACTATGATACAGTACTTGTCTTTCTTCATCTGACTTACTACACTTAGCATAATGCCTTCAAGGTATTACGTTGTTGCAAATGAAAGGGTATCCTTCTTTCTCATGGCTGAAGAGTATTCCATTGTGTATATATACCCAACCAATTGTTGACACTTAGGTTGTTCTCGTATCTGGGTTTTATGAATAATGCTGCCATGAAGATGCGAGTACAGATATCAAGTCAACATCCTGTATTCATTTCCTTTAGGATATATATACCTATCAGTGGAACTGTGGGATCATGTGGTTGTTGTATTTTTATTTTTTATAAACCTTTGTACTGTTTTCCATAGCGGCTGAACCAATTTCCATTCCCACTACCAGTACATAATGGTTCCCTTTTTCCACATCCTCATCAACACCTATTTCTTGTCACTCATTTCGCTGACACTCATTCTATCACATGTGAGGTGATATATCATTGTGATTTTGATTTGCATTTCTCCGATGTTTAGTGATGTTGAGCACCTTTTCCTGTCTTGTTGGCCATTTGTATGTCTTCTTTGGATAATGTCTGTTCAGTTCCTCAGACCATTTTTTAAATCAGATTGTTTTTTGCTATTCATTTGTATAAGTTCTTAAATATATTGAATGTGAATATATTATCAGATATATTATTTGCAGTACTTTAATAGTAAACAAGAAGAAACTAAAGCATATATACAGCATGTGATTCAAGCTTGAACAACTGTATGCATTTTATTGTATAAATAAATTAAATTTAGAATTCTATTTTTTCTGTTTACTGGCACTTAAAATTGGGTGGGATGGCTATTCCTTAAGATACAAAATAACATATTCCTTTGACTAGTTCTTAAACTTTAAATTTCAATGATTTTTCTATATTTTGTTCTGTTATTTACCTTTGATTCAAATTTCAACTTACTTCATGACTCTAATGAGATGCATAGAGCAGGCACCATCAATTCATATTAGGAATTCCCCAAATCCCTTTATACTGATTCCCAAAATAAGTAGCATCAGCCTTCCAGAGACATAATGTTAATTTTTGTTGATGGAAATTCCATCAGGAAATTAGCAAACAATGCGTTCTAAGCTTCATTTTGAAAATCACAGAAAGTAAAATAATGAGCTTGCTAGTGATATTTTTTATACTATGCTAAAATTTTTCAAGTATATATTATTAATTATAAATACTAACCATTTTCAAACTAAATGCAGAAACAGTTAACAAATTTGTAGAAAAATCATATTAATATTTTTTCCTAAGCTTCATATTTATTTAATATGTAACAATCAGAACATGTGGTAGGTGGTTTACTAATACAAGAGGGTATTATTTAACTTGTATTTTCAATAATTAATATTATAATTATTTTACTATTTCCCTTCTCTTAAATGTTTGTATATATTTATTAACTGTACATATATTCATTTTTAAAGATTTTATTTTTCATTTTTGCCAGATTAGTCTATCAAATTTATTCAAAACATAACTCATTGTCATTGAAATTTCATTTAAAATACTTTTTCATTGGTGATCACATGAAATAATTTTCAATTTTCAGACTTTTTCCCTATTAAAATCACAAGATAATTACGTACCAATTGATTTATATGAATAAAAAAATTTGAAACTGTGAATAAAAAAACAGACAATTAAACTCTAGTTTTAATTCTTGGTGAATTTTGAGTAAAGGAAGGACGTAATCTTTCTTTCAATATTTTATAAAGTGTTTTAATCTATCCTGACACATTTTGTTGTGTCATTTGTCTTCCAAATGTGATTTTTTGCTAGTGGTACAAAGAAATGTAACCACTTGGGTTGAAATGATTTTATTTGAATAATATGCATAAGATGATTTAAATGCAAGTATCCTTTCATTGAAAGAACATTGAAATAATAATTAGAGAAATATGACTTGGAGGGTAATTATTGCCAATATGAATGAAACTGAATAAAGAATGAGTGAAGGAATCTGTCATTTCAACTCCTAATTTTAATACTGGGCATTTGCATTCATTGGACTTGAGTTGCTAAATAATCAGGCGATAAATAGAAAGTATTTATATTTCAGAAAATAAAATCAGTAAAGTGACAACACATAATACGCATGTAAAATGAATAGCTGAATTCCAGAAAATATTTTGTTTTTGGACATTAGAAAATATAAAAATGTCTCTTCATAAGTTCCTGCTTGTTTGAATAGAGCAGTGAACTAGTTGCCACCAAATAAGCAAGATAAAGTGAAATATATAATTTGGAGAACTGAATTAGCAAAAATGTAGTAGAGCACCATAAGAAAAAATAAAAACACTGAAAAGTCATTTAAGTGACATTTGGTTTTATAAGTTAAAACACTTTATACAATATTGAAAGAAAGATTATACCCTTCATTTACTCAAAGCTGGCCCAATACATGAACCAGACCTGCTAGTATTCGCATCCTCTTGTAACCCTCACTTTGAATCAGGTATGACCCTGTGTTATGGGTTGAATGATGTCCCCCTAAAATTTGTATGTTTATATCCTAATCCCCAGTCAGTATCTCAGAATGCACTATGAGATAAGATTTTTACAGGATAATTAAGATAAAATGTGGTCATTAGGCTGGCTTCTAATAAGATGTGACAGGTGTCATTTTAAAAGGGGGGAGATTTGGGTGCAAACACACCGGAGAATGTTATGTGAAGATGAAAGCAGAGATCTTCAAGCCCATGGACCTTAAAGGTTGTCAACAACTCCCAGGAGCACAGAACATACTCATCCTCACAGCCCTCAGAAGGAACCAACCCAGCCAAGTTCATCCAACCCAAAGAGCCATGAACTCTCATCATAAATTGCTTTTAGTCACTAAGTTTTTGAGTGGTTTATGTGGCAAGTGGTAAGTGGGATACCACAGTCCCTTAGTTTTATGTAACTAAAGTCCTCCCAAGACCAGAGGCAGGGACATCACTGGGAAGGTGTTACAAATGCACTCTCGGGCCTGAATCAGAAACGCCAGCGGTGTTTGAACAGGCTACAGGTGGTTTGAACACTCCAGTATGAGAAGCACTGTAAATGCTTCCTCATCGAATCCTATACAGTCTTAGTTTTATGGAGACCAAAACAATGGACTTTAACATCGCCCCCAAGTGCTTGTTTCATCTGCCAAGTACCTGCCTATCAGCCTCCCCTTATGCTAAGCATCACCATGAGCATTATGCTCCAGCCATTCTTCTTTCCTCAGCCCTTATTTCATACCCATTCTGCTCTCTCCACAAGTGCATGCACAGGCCACCAGGCTCTTCCTGGATTTCTGTTCCTTTTTCTCTTCAGCTTTCCATTAACCTTCATATCTCAGGTAAACTTCACTTCCTCGTGGGAGCCTTGGAGGAGCTTGACTAGGCTGACTTTCCTGTTAACTGGCTTCAGTGCAGTATGTATCTTTTTTGTAGATCACTTGTCACAGCTGAATGTGTACAATTTTTTGTGCAACCATTTTCTGGTGCCTGCCTCCCCACACAAACACCATATATTCATTGAAGTAGGAACACCATTAGAATGAGAGGGAACAAGATGATTTGTTGGTAGAGTAGTAATGACATTTATGCAAACTCCCTTCAGCACTCTTTACAGACAGGTATATTTAGTTAATTATACCATTTATAATAGCTCTGTAAATGACAGCAATAAGGTCAGTCCTCAAGTTTTAGTTTAAAGCAAAATGGATTCTTGTCTCTATTTCATATTTATCAAACATTTTCCAAAAGAAAAAAAAACACACATATTCAAACATGGAGTGTAATTTACATGTTTAGACCAATTTTTTTCCAATTACCAAGTCTGACCCTTGAAAGACAATAATTCTATCCTATATAATCCTATATAATAAAAGGCTAATATGCAAATTCACCAAATGGTGGAACGACTAGTTGCTATGATGCGTACTGACCACAGGGGCAGACACTCAATGCAGGAGCTGCCCCCTGGTGGTCAGTGCGCTCTCACAGGGGAGCACTGCTCGCCAGAAGCCTAAGCTGTCAGTCGGACATCTCCTGAGGGCTTCTGTACTGCAAGAGGGCACAGGCTGGGCTGAGGGACCTCCCCCCCATCCTGAGTGCATGAACTTCATGCATTGGGCCTCTAGTACTTTATAAGAAGGGTGTTTGAAACATTCTTGAGGAGACTTTTAATTCTATGCCCATATGCTTTATACACATATTTTATAGGTATATTCAGGTGTAATAAATAGAAAACACATGAGCAAAAATTCTTTTCAAGTGAGAAGTTTTCAACATTTTCATAATCAACATAATATAGATCAGAAATAAGAATGGGCACCTGCTGTCATGTTCCAGCAAGTATAAGAGGACCTGTGCTGCCCCAGGAATGAATTCTTTCTTTCCAGATTGTGGCTTCCAGGTGGTCTGAGAAGATTCAGGGGAGAAGCCCAAGTACCTGTATACTGGAGTGGGGTCTTAAGAGGGATGAGCTCAGAATAATGAAAATATCCTTTCACACTGGCCAACAGGAGCCCTCCAGCCTGGTTCTATGAACTTTAGGAGGGAATTCAAACAAGTTGGATATATTTTCTGCCATGAAAACATTAGTTCCTCATCCACAGGTAACTCTTAGGAGACTGGGGAAATATAGAGTCTAGCTGGGCAGCCTCTGTCAGAAAAAAGCAGAGTTAGGATATGGTGATATACCAGTCATCCCAGCCATACACCACTCATCTAGAACAGAGCAGATCCTCAATAAATATTTGAATAAGTCCTGTTTCTAAGAAATGTACTCAAATTTCAAACATTGTGGGGGAAAAAACTAATTTTTATTTATATTAATAGAGGTACTATTGAAGAAACTTTTAAAATATAAATCTACTTCCATCTAATTATTATTTTTTAATTATTCTTCTTCACTTTAGTGTACTTAATTTGATCTCTATGGTTGGTATGGACACATATAAGATGACAATATCTTCCTCATAATCAAACATCCAGAAATAAAGGATGGTGGGAGAAAAGGTCATGTTGAAAACATTTTGACATAGTAATCCTACTTGATACTATAGGAAAAGTGTAATTCCTTCAGATGGGCCACTCTGGGTATTTGATAGTTTAAAAATAATCAATCATATGATATTTGCTGCATTTAAAATTTAACACCCTTAGTGTAGGCAGAAGATACATTTCTTTAACCATCCTTATCTAGCCAACTAAGGTTTATGAATTCTACTAGTGAGAGCAAAGTATGGGGAGTGAACTGTGATGAGACAAGTCTTATTCCTTGAGATTCTGAGGATGTAAAGAAACACAGGAAGAAGAATCTGATTTAGACAAACTTTCCACCAGTTATTTTCTTGTTTTCTACAATTATATATTCAGTATTTGTTTATTTGTAATAAATTGCATTGAAACTTGTCTTAAAATAACTATAGGTAACTTAGAAATAGCACACTTTACAGCAAAATGAAATGTAATTAGGAATAAGTAAAAGAAAAAAAAACTATGTTTAGGCAAAAAAGACAATGCCTGGAATGTTTGACATATAAGTTACATAATAGGAGGTGAACTGTACTTAACACATTTTTTGCGGGAAATGAGTAAAATCGGATCCACCAGAAAGACTGTCAATGGACATGAGGAAACATACATTGGAACCTCTAGTTGGAACTGGCAAAAATAAAAATGTTTTACATCATTGTCATGTGTGTGCCGCTCATAAACTACGCAGTGAAATGTGGTACATGTGCAAGTTTTGTAATGTACCCCTGCACAAAGGAAAGTGTTTTGAACAATACCACACAGTGAAGCATGCAATTTGGCAGGGAAATGCCTGATTACAAAGTATTAATAAACATGGATCATAATGTGCATAAAGAATGAACTAACTTCTAACATGAGAAGGAAAAACAGGTTGCAAGAACAGAAATCCCATAATTTTTTTAGAAAACAGTAAATAGACCTGATGTTTAGATCAAAAGTGATATATTATCCTATATAATAAAGAGGTAATATGCAAATTGACCCTCACACTCTTGTGTCATCACAAGATGGCTGCCGCAAGATGGCTATCCCCACATCATCACAAGATGGTCACCAAAAGATGGCCGGCAAGGGAGGGCAGTTGGGGGCAATCGGGCTGGCAGGGGAGCAGTTAGGCATCAATCAGTCTGGCAGGGGAGCACTTAAGGGGTAATCAAGCTGAAAGGCAGAAGCAGTTAGGGGCAATCAGGCAGGCAGGCAGGTAAGTGGTTAGGAACCAGCAGTCCCAGATTATGAGAGGAATGTCTCAAATTGGAGAGGGTGCAGGCTGGGCTGAGGGACACCCCCCCCACCCAGTGCACAAAATTCATGCACAAGGTATGTGGGTGTGTGTGTCCCTCAGCCCAGCCTTCTCCCTCTCCAATCTGAGACCCTGATGGGATTGGGCCTAAACGGGCACTTAGACATCCCTTTCACAATCCAGGACTGCTGGCTCTCAACTGCTCACCTGCCTGCCCAATTGCTTTCAACTGCCCCTCCTCTGTCAGCCTGGTCACCCCTAACTGCTCTCCTCTGCTGGCCCAGTCACCCCTAACTGCTCTTCCTTGCCAGCCTGGTGACCCCTAACTACCCTCCCCTGCAGCCATCTTGTGGTGGCCATCTTTGACCACATGGGGACGGCTATCTTGTGTGTTGAAGTGATGGTCAATCTGCATATTACTCTTTTATTAGATAGGATTCTATACTGCACAATTTTATGCTATGCCCAATACTGGCTGTGAACTTTGTCTGAATGAATAAATGAACACTAACTTCTTAGAATGAAAGCTATTTCATTGATTTCTAATTAAATATGTTATATTTGAAATGGTCAGGTAAATCATTTTCAACATTTAGAAAACTTACCTTGTAGTGATTATTTAACTGAAATAAATTAAAATTATTTCTTTTCCTCAACTTATAACAATTGTAAAAAGTCTCCCATCAGTTTAAATTCATGTTGTAAGTTAGGTGTGTTTCACATTTGAAGTTCTATGACAATCTATGGTAAATGGCATTCCAGGGAGGAGAATAGAGTACAATGTTTATTTTCAATCCAATTTACCCTTAGTCATTGGTCTCAATAAACTAGAAAGATTTCTAATTTCCCAGTGTCATTATCAGAGCCATAAGAAATATAAATATACAGTCATCAATCCTTACTCATTTTCTGGATATGGTACTTCAGGGATGAAATCTCAGTTACTAACTTGAGTTCATTATTATGTTGCTATACTTTGGTTGAAATAATCAGATTTCCACATAATGCATATCATGTTATAATGTACCTTTATTCATCTACTTGATTTTATTTTTCCTCTGTTAATGTATTTCCCAGTTGTTTGTTGAATGGTTTTTTTGCTCATTCCTAAAAGTGATCTTGTTTAAATTATAGTGCTCCCTCAACAGCATAGTATTATAACTTACTTCATTAAATCAATCTCTCAGTCAACTTGCTTATGTATAAGAAGTTTGGTTGCTAAATTCCAAACCATTTAATAGCTGTGAGTTACAATTATATCTATGAGTAACTGATTAATATGCATTAACTACTTGTTTTTCAGAGTATAAGTTTTTTAGCTTTGTCCACAATGAAGAAAATCATTTTGTTCATGTAACACTGTTGTCTTTTCTTATTATTTCTTTTAATTCTTATACACTTAGCATTCAGACTAGTATACAGTATTATACTACTTACTTAGGTTAATAATCTCTTAAAGTTAGATTTAAGTTTCTTGAGAAATGACCTCTATATTAATTTATTTATTCACACAAGAATGTTTATTTGACTGCACTTTATCTGTAGAAACTATTTTAGGTGCTTTGATAATTATCAACAAGCTGTAAATTGAAAATAAAAGTGCCTTCAAGGTACTTTCAAATAGAAAATACATTTTAAAAATCAGAATAAAATATACTTTTATATAATTGGATTCTTGAAGAGTATAATACTGGGTATTATTTTACAGTTCTTACTAACTGTTCTTTACCTTTTAAGAAATTCAATTTCAACTGCCCAAATAAATGAAAGGTATTCATAGCCTATCAATAATCCCAACAAAGTAAGGATGGATACTTCTATAGCCGAAGTGACATCAAATTTATTGTCTAAATCAGTACAATTTTGAGTGTGGGAGGAGAAAGTAATACTTTAATAATAATTTTGTGAAACAATAGGCTTGAATTAGGCTTGTCAAGGAAAGCCTATATTTGTAGTGCCTGTAATTACAGATTTTCAGAGCTGAAAATAGGGATTTTCAATCAGTTTTGTCTTATTCTAACCAAACACACAAGACATTCTGCCAACCAAATAGAAACAAGAAAAACAGTTAAGACTAAATAATCTATTCATTTTGTAGTAAGCCCAGTGAGGAAGAAAGATAGAACAAAGTCCATGTCAGAGCTCCAAGGAGGACTACAGTCGCATCTTTCCTGTGGTTCAGGTCCTATTCTTGCTATCTCATTGAAACGGAAAGCTTGGAGTTGCCATGATTCCCTGACCTCTTTCAATCACCACTCAGTTATTCAGCAGAAAATGATGGTCTTCCTTGTGTTGTGCATGAATTACTTAGAAATCTCTGAACACTCAAATTTTTATAAACTGTTCAAATGTCATAGAATTTAATAAAATTTTGTTTTCCTCCACAAGAAAGAATAGAACAGCTTCCAATTGTCAGGTTCAAGTTCTGTTTTTCTCTCTGAAGCCATATTGTATTTTCCCCATGGCACTTGCCACTAGATGAAATAATATTATTAATTTATTCTAATAGCATTTAATTTATTTATTTTAATCAAGCAATGATTACTTTTATTATCTACCATATAAATATTTATTCTTTTTTAAAAAATATATTTTATTGATTTTTTTTGGTACAGAGAGGAATGGAGAGGAATAGAGTTAGAAACATCGATGCAAGAGAAACATCAATCAGCTGCCTCCTTCACCCTCCCTACCCCCCCCCCCCACTGGGGATGTGCCTTCAACCAAGGTACATGCATGTCCCTGACCAGAACCTGGGACTCTTCAGTCTGCAGGCCAATGCTCTATCCACTGAGTCAAACTGGTCAGGGCTATTCTTAAAATGGGTTTATTGATAATTTTGTTTCTCTAAAATGTAAAGTAAACGAGGGCTAGAGTTTTATTTGTCACTACTCTGTTCCTGATGACTAGAAGAATGCCTGGAATATGCCCTGACTGGTTTGGCTCAGTGGATAGAGCATCAGCCTGTGGACTGAAGGGTCCCAGGTTCAATTGTGACCAAGAGCATGTACCTTGGTTGAGGGCATATCCGCAGTGGGAGGTGCGCAGGAGGCAGCTGATCGAAGTTTCTCTCTCATCAATGTTTCTGACTATCTATCCCTCTCCCTTCCACTCTGTAAAAAATCAATAAAATATATATATTTTAAAAAGAATGCCTGGAATAAATGGTGTTCCATAAATAGTTGTAGGATTAATAAAATATTTGTATCTGAAATGAAATCATATTGAAAAGTTCACCAAGTCAGTTAGCTTGGGAAAATATTATGAAACAATGATGTTGATTAGAACATAAAGGAAAAGTAGGTATCAAAGTTACTTTTAACAACCAAATGTGTTGTAGCTAGAAAATATCATAGCATTAAAAATGGCCTGTAATGTATTTTAAAAACATGTATGCATACATATAAGCCAAACCAGTGGACTCAGACAACAGGGGGATGAGAGCATGAGTGGGAGGGGAGGGTTGAGAGTTACTGGGGAGATGAGGACACATTTGTAATACCTTGACCAATAAAGAAATTAAAAAAACAAACAATGAATAGATAGATTTGTGATTGAAAAGTTTTAAAAACCATTTTAATCAAGTGCACTATTGCTGTTTGTAGAAATCTAAAAACACTGGTATCTGACTGATTTTTGAATGAGATAAAAATTAATGCAAATGTGAATTTACATAAATGACAAACAGCATTATTAGGATTATATATGTATATATATAGAATTATGAGAGATAAACTTCGCCATCACTAATTTTAGGCACACTAAGTAATTTTCTTCCAATCATGAAATGTCATTGGTTAGATAAGAAATACAACTGAGTTCCAGAAAGACAGAGTAAAAGAAAAAAGAGGTGAATAAAGCTTATTAATGCAAAAACTGTAGCCGGCAGACATTTGCAATATACATGGATATCATGGGTTTATGCCTCAGCATTAGAATTATAAAATTTATATTTGATTGCATATTATCTTCTACTTTCTCTCTGTAACCTTATTATTTGTACAGCATTATAATTCTCCTATCATGTCATATCACTTCTCATTTTGTTTTGACAGGACGAACTAAAGCGGTAATTCCTCACACAGGCCATCACCAGTAAAGCAACGTATCCTTCAAATGCAGTATCTGTCTAATATTTAGTCTGCTAATAGTGGGCTTAAAGATGCTGTTTATAACTTTATTCATCTTTCTCTCAAGGAAAGTTTCATTTTTTTATGAAAAGAATAAAAATATAGAAAAACAGAGAATAAAGCTATAGCACATATGAACCTTATAATATGTAACCAATATGCATGAAAATGGGGCCACAACCTGACAAGTGCAGAGGAGGCCTATAAGGGGGGCCTTACGAACTCAGAGACCTAAAGCAAGCACATAGCATGGTCTAAAATTAAAACTTCTTAACTAGGCATGGGAGTAGTCTTGTTCTAGGCTGGAATCTTCCTTAACAAAGTGAGCCTCTCTACTGTTATTTTGCATCTACGATAACATACTTTAGAAATGT
Source organism: Murina feae (assembly GCA_004026665.1). Classification (NCBI taxonomy): domain Eukaryota; kingdom Metazoa; phylum Chordata; class Mammalia; order Chiroptera; family Vespertilionidae; genus Murina; species Murina feae. The sequence goes on from PVJC01020087.1 coordinate 25,585, forward strand.
CAGAGTAATCTCATTTTTCCAGACTTTGCAGGGCACAATCTCCCACCAGAGTAGAGACCACAAAACCCTTCATTGTTATCTTATTCCTCACACACTATCTCTATGTGTAGTAAATATTAACTGTTAACCATCCTGTACCCACCACCAATGTAAAAGAAGTGTGTGTCTATTCGTTTTACTCTTTTAAAAAAAATCTTTATTGTTGTGTTACATATGTCCCCTTTCCCACACTTACTGATCCCTTCTAGCCCACCTGCACCCCACACAGCCCAGATCTTCCCCACCTGATTGTCTGTGTCCATGGTTAATGCATATAGGTATACAAGTTCTTTGGTTGATCTCTTCCCACCCACCACCTCCCCTTCTCTTTATCTAATCTCAAAGATTTCCCTGCTTTGCTTTCTTGTGTCTCCCTAATCTATCACCAATGAATTTCATCTACTCCTTTGATTCTAATCTTCTCTATATAAAAAAGCGTAAGCGACTGAACGACCGAATGACTGGTCAACGGGTTGCTATGATGTGCACTGACTACCAGGGGCCAGACGCTCAATGCAGAAGCTGCCCCTTGTGGTCAGTGTGTTCCCACAGTGGGAGTGCTGCTCAGCCAGAAGAGGGCTCATAGCTGGCAAGTGCAGCTGCAGCAGTGTGAGCCTCTCTCACTTCTAGGGTAGCCACAGCACTACCAAGTGGTGGCAGCAGCAGGTCCAATGGGGCCTGGATGAGCAGGAGCAATGCCCGGCCCTGGTGTTCGGGCTCCTCCCCAGACACCTGCTGCTTCCCGTACTGCTATAATCTCTTGAGAGAGTGCAGGCCAGTGCACGAATCCATGCACCAGGTCTCTAGTATATAAAATAAGCTGCAAAACTGCCTATGGGTAATTTTATCAAACAATTAAGATTTTGCTTCCAAGCAACAGTCATCAGTTTGGCTCAAATAAACTCATTAAAAATTATCACAGGTTTGGATGATTCTTATGTTGACACTAACCCACGTATTGTCATATTCAGACAGTGCTCTAACCAACTAAGCTACCTGGCCAGGGATGTACTGTATTTCTTCTGATACAATTATCCTCTACAATAGTAAAGCTAAAATTAATAAATTTCATAAACATGAAATATTTAAATTATCAGGAAAATATTCTGAAAACTAAACCTGAAAGATTTCCCTTCCTATTAAAAATGACCTTCATGATTGTTTAAAGCATAAACCTTTCTTCTTTACATTTTCATTTCTATGATTCTCATCCATAAAATGGGTATAGAAGTATCTCCTGATCCTAGAATTGGTTTTGGAGTGTGTAGGATGTGATTTAGGGATGTTAAGATCTTTTGCTAGACTTAATGGCATAAAAATATATGAATTGGAAGCTTTCAAATACTGTAGTACATGTATTTAAATCACGGCGTGTGTGTGTGTGTGTGTGTGTGTGTGTGTGGTTGGGTGCTGAACAGAGCTTCAGAACAGACTGGATTCAATGGGTTTGATTTGTCTTCTAGCCAGAGATGTGGAACCTACTCTCATTGCTTCCTGCCAGGCTTCCAAAAACTATGTCCTTCTGCACAGGGTGCATGAGCTTGTGCTCTCACCTCTGCTGTCCTAATTATGCCCAGCTCTATCCTTTTGAACATAATCCTGCACCCTTTCCTGACAATTTCCCACTTCAACACAAACACAAGCATGCTGGCTAGCTGGCATTGGTCTTATGGAGATCACTGGCACATATTTCCACACTATGTTCTCTAATCTGTTCACTAAAAAATCATGTGTATCAGCGACCTTAATAAGCATCCAAATTCCCCTATTACCATTGTCACTGTTTCCTAAATCTTTGCTATTTTAAGCTCTTACAGATTAGAAACATTGGCCAGCTTGTAAACACATGACAATCGGTGACAGAAATAAAAGCAGAATCTATGTCTACACGCATGTCTTCCTTCCTCGCACCACCTTTTGCTGTTTGGAATTAAAGTCTGTTCAAAGCATGGCCATGCACCCTCTTGGTGACTGAAAGGCTAACTTGTGCTTTAAAGTTGAGTTTTTTTCATATGGTAATGGTGGTTCTGGAAAGAGGGCAAGGCTGTTGCTGAGCTCCCAGTTCAATGGAAGCAAAGTCCCCAGTCTACACAGAGCTGACAGTGCTTTGGGTCATATCTGATCCCTTCACCCTCCCTAAGTCTACGGATGGTCAGCCCTGAACAAAGAACACAGAGTGCAAATAACACAGACAAAGATGATAGAACACTGAGAATCCCACATCGCCATGGGGCCCTGCCTGGTTTACATCTGGGATGAAATTCCCATTGCTAGAGGCACTTCTCTAAATTGAGGTGAAATAATGATCTCCAGAAACTACTATTAGAATATACAAATGGTTTGGCTCTCATTAACACACTGTCACAGTTTATTAAATTAAGGCATTAGTGCTCTCAGTGTTCAGCAAATAAAAGGAAAAGAAATGCTGGTTTTGCTTTAGGAAACTGACTGTATTCCGAACAGAGTGCTGGGAGGGATGGGAAGTCTGAAAAGGGCTCCACTGTGAAGCCCGACCTCCTGAGGGTAGTGATTGAGGCTGAAGAGTCAGCCTATCAGCGGTAGGCAGGCTGCAGTGAGTCCAAAAGCAATTCTGAGTGTGTCTTCTCATTCCACGTGGGTTTCCTGATGAGGTCATGCTTAGGATGTGCCACGGCATGTAAAGTATCTCCTTCTGTGTTTAAAGGGGGCAAGGAAGGGGATCAGGTCTGCAGGCTTCACCATGCTGCAAGTGTGGTGCATTAATTTTGAAATTTTCAGACAGCACAGATGACTGAACCATGGAATAAACTTTCACAAATGTTGTACACTATGCTTTTTTTCTGAAAGTTCTATTTTATTTAAAAATTAGGAACTATAAGTGCTTACAGGTCTTCCTGAAGGCAAGGGATAAAATTAATGATTCCTTCTTTAAAATAATGATTTAATAATATTTTTAAGGTTGTCTATTTTATTTTTTAAAATATATTTTTATTGATTTCAGAGAGGAAGGAAGAGGGAGAGAGAGAGAGAAACATCAATAATGAGAGAGAATACTTAAATGGTTCCTTCCTCACACCCCACACCAGGAATTGAGCCTGAAATCCAGACATGTGCCCTGACTGGGAATTGAACCTTGAACCATGACCTTCTGGTTCATAGGTCAATGCTCAACCACTGAGCCATGCCAATTGAGCTCATGAGATTTCCATAAACTGAAAAGTAAACATAAATATTCTATCATCTAAACTAATAAAAGCGAAATAGTAAAATTAACCGTTTCTCCGAGACAGGGTAAGCCACGCCCACCAGCCAATCAGAGTGGCTGTATGCAAATTAGCCCAGGCAAGATGGCGGCCGGGAGCCTCGGAGAGAGCAGCGGGTGAATCATGAAAACCAGCGGGCAGCAGAGTGGGCTGGGCAGGTGGTGGCTGATGCCTTGCAGGGTCCAGGCGAAAAGGCCCCACACCCCAGCGCTGTGAGCTCCGCTTCAGCTCAGAGCCGCTGGGGAAGGAGGCACGGAGGACTTGGCCTGCGGGGCGGAAAGGCCCCACACCCCAGCGGCTCTGAGCTCCGCTTTGGCTAAGAGCCGCTGGGGATCAGAGCCGCTGGGGATCAGAGCCGCTGGGGAAGGAGGCGCACGCAGGGACTTGGCCTGTGGGGCGGAAAGGCCCCACACCCCAGCAGCTCTGAGCTCCGCTTTGGCTCAGAGCCGCTGAGCTCAGAGCCGCTGGGGAAGGAGGCATGGAGGACTTGGCCTGTGGGGCGGAAAGGCCCTGCATTCCAGCGGCTCTGAGCTCCATTTCGGCTCAGCCGCTGAGCTCAGAGCCGCTGGGGAAGGAGGCGCGGAGGACTTGGCCTGCGGGGTGGAAAGGCCCCACACCCCAGCGGCTCTGAGCTCCATTTCGGCTCAGCTGCTGAGCTCAGAGCC
>PVJC01020088.1:0-29531 GCA_004026665.1 Murina feae
TATAATGCACTAAGCGCTATATCTGACACAAAGAAGACCTTCAGTGAACACTAGCTGTTTCACTCCTTGCACTAACTTGCAATTCCTAGTCATGCTCTGCCTGACTATTTGTAGGAAAAGAGAAGAGTTCATACTTAGGCTCACCTACTTACAGACTCATTTACCTTCTGATGGGTGAGAATAACTTTTTGGTTGCATCCTTTATCATCTTTTCATTTTCTGAATCTGACACGTCCTTCTTTCTTGTGTAGAACATTCTAGTAGCCATCTAACATCTCTCCTCCTTTGGTTGTCCCATTGCTAACCATTGTGCAGACGACTGTGTGATTACTTTCACTGCCCTGCTCAGGTCTTCCAAAGCTTCTCACTCCCAGTCTGCCAGGCTCCTGGAGCGAGCATTCATGCTGTGCCATCATCGTTATCCTCATCTTTATTCTCTCACCTGTTCATTTGCTGGTGCAGCCAGACTGTTCTCTAAACACGCTGTTTTCCACCTGAGGGCCTTTGCTCTTCTCAGCCTTGCTAATAACTATTTCTTCTACCTGGACCTCCTGTTCCTTTCTTAGTCTAACCTGTGCCTCTACCAAGGTATATCACAGTCAACAGCATGTGTGAAGTCCTTCAAAGGCTTTACCTTCTCCCACCTCCCTAAATTCACATGCAAGTCTCCTCTTCTCTGAAACCTTAAAATGGCAGCTTGTCTCCCTCAAGGAATTAAAATGCAGCCTATGGAATGGGAGAAAATATTAGCAAAAGAACCCAATTAAAAATGAGCAGGGGAACAGAATAGACATTTTCCAAAGAAGACATACAGATGGCCAACGGGTACATGAAAAGGTTCTCAACGTCACTAATCGTCAGGGAAATGCAAGTCAAAATCACAATGAGATAGCACATCACATCTATTAGAGTGATTATTATCAGAAATATAGGTGATAACAAATGTTGACAAGGATGCAGAGAAAAGAGAACTCTTTTTAAAAAATATATATTTTATTGACTTTTTACAGAGAGGAAGGGAGAGGAGGGATAGAGAGTTAGAAACATCCATGAGAGAGAAACATCAATCAGCTGCATCCTGCACACCCCCTACTGGGGATGTGCCCGTAACCAAAGTACATGCCCTTGACCAGAGTCGAACCTGGGACCCTTGAGTCCACAGGCCAACGCTCTGTCCACTGAGCCAAACCGGTTAGGGCAAAAGAGAACCCTTTTATTTGTTGGTGGGAATGTAACTTCATGCAGCCACTATAGAAATGAAAGAATATGGAGGTTCCTCAAAATTTAAAGAACTACCATATAAGATCCAGGAATTCTACTTCTGAATATGCATCCAAAAGAAATAAAATCAGAAACTCAAATAGATATTTGCACACCCATGTTCATGGTAGCCAAGACATGGAACAACCTAAGTGTACGTCCATGGATGAATGGATAAAGAATATGTGGTTGTGTGTGTGTGTGCATGTGCTTTTATATATAATGGAATATTATTTACCCATAAGAAAGAAGGAAATCCTGCTATTTGCAGCAACATGGGTGAAAGATGAGAGCATTATGCTAAGGGAAGTAAGCCAGACAGAGAAAGACAAATATTGCATGACTTCATTTATTGAGAAAGAGAGTGTAGAATGGTAATTGCCAGGAGCTGGGAGTGGGTGAAATGGAAAGATATTGACAAAGGGTTCAGACTTCCAGTTATAAAATGAGTAAGTCTTGGAGAGCAAATCTATAGCAGGGTGATTATAGTTAACAAAACTGTACTGTAGGCTTGAAAGTTGCTAAAAGAGTAGATCTTATAAGTTCTTACCCCACGCGTGAGTGCGCGCGCACACACACACACACACACAAAAGGTGAGGTGATGTGTTAACTAACCTTATTGTGGCAATCATTTTGCCACATATACGTGTATCAAATCATCATATTATACACCGTAAATTTACACAATAGTTATGTTAATTACATCTCAGTAAAACTAGGAAAAAATTTAAAAGGAAATAATTTATGTCATAGCTCTTTTTACCGGTAACTTCTCTGCAAGGGACTATGACTAACTGAGAGCAAGTGCATCAACATACTGTTGAAAAACATTGAATGAGGACATATTGAACCAGAGGTAGCAGGAGAAATTAGGGGCCTTGTGATCTAAAAGCATGTGTGTGTGAGAGGTGGGGGCTAGTCAACCTCTCACCCTCCTCCTTATGGCAGCCCCTCTGCTTGTGTGGACACAAAAGTTGCAGGTCCCCCACATGGGCAGTTCTAAGCTGCAGGCCGCTCTGGAGACTGTTGTTCAACATTTGCTAGCTCCATCTTAAACCTCCACCAGCGCCTACAGTTTCTGGCCAAGGAAGCAGATGTCTTCACTGTCTAACATAGCTTTGCATATGTGATGGTAAAGTGATTCAAATATGACATTTTGGAAAGTTAAATATTTGAGCATCATTTTCATTAGAGCCTGAATGTGCTCTGCCTATGTAATTTTTAGTTTTGAGAGAAGATAGTAAAGCCCATGATAAAAAATGTTGTTTCATATATTTTTATAATCATACTCTTTAGTCACTATTTGATCAAAATTGATTAAAAAGCTATTAAATGAGTATATAATATATAATTAGAAGTGAATTTTTAAAAGATTCAATAAGCCCTGATGGTTTGGCTCAGTGGATAGAGCATTGGCCTGCAGACTGAAGGGTCCCAGGTTCGATTCTGATCGGGCATGTACCTTGGTTGCGGGCATATCCCCAGTCGGGGGTGGGGGGCGTGCAGGAGGCAGCTGATCAATGTTTCTCTCTCATTGATGCTTCTTACTCTCTGTCCCTCTCCCTTCCTCTCTGTGAAAAATCAATAAAATATATATTTTTAAAAAGTTTCAGTAAGTATTTGTTACATACCTACTATTTGCTAGACACAGAATGAATTCATAGTCTGGTAGGAGATACAGACAAGTGAATAAATACCTACAGAATAGTCTTATGGGTAATTGGTGCTTGGGGTTGTGTTTTGGGGCTTGAACCTTGTTTTTATCCTCTTCCTCTCTCTGGAGTTCTCAACCAATAATAACAACAATAATAACTACCATTAAGTGGATAGTTACTGTGCTATGGGCACTTTCTCTAGTGCCTTATGTATATCAACTCATTTTGTCCTCTAAAAACACCTATAAGGTAGGTATTATTGTTGTTGTTGTTGTTGTTGTTATATCCATTTTTAAAACAAGGAAAAGGAGGCCCACAGGTAAATACTTCACACTAGGAGCATGTACAGCAGTTAACTGAGAGCGGATGAAGGCCTGACCCAAGCCAGAAGCAGATGGCTAGAGAGAAGAGGAAGTGTGTGAGGTCTGGTTGAGGGCGGGAGAATGGGTGGGACATAGTAGCATCCACAGGACCTTGTGACGATGACAAGGGAGAGGAAAGGCTTAAGAATGAGTGGGGCTCCTGGCTTGGGGACCGGGAAATAGAGGAGCAGGGGGTGCTCACGCGCTCACCATAGACCTGAAATCTGGAGGGTGTTGGGAAAAGAGCAGCTGCGAGGCATTTTGAAGACAGTTGTGCCATTGCTGGAGCAAGCGGGGTAGGCTTGAGGACCTCAAGTTCCCCTTGAGGGGTGCAGCCAATACCTTTTCTTCTTTTCTGATCATTGCATCTCTAGCACCACTACAGTGCCTGGCCTCACCAACACCCTCCTCAGAATTCCCGCGCCCCTCCCCCCCCCCAAGAACACCCATTACATGTATTGGCTGTTTAACAATTAGCTTGTCTCATTTCCTGAGAAAGTTTCCTGTAAAAAAGACTCGAAGGTGATAGCACTGTTGTCATTAAAACATAAGTGAGATCATTGCTAGGTTTCTGGTGCCTCCTATTTAGTGGTTTCATAGCTTCTTCATTAACATTTCCGATTCTCTGAAATCATATACGTATAAGGCATACTGTGTTTATCACATGAAGGATAAACAGCAACATAACATTGACAGTTATTTGGTTCTAGCCGCCAAACCTGCAGCCTCCTGCCTTTCTTCTGGCCTGCTGCTCCGCCTCCATCAATTCTGTGAGCCCCCAATATGCTCCCACTAAAGATGAAAAACTAAAATTAAGAATGAAAATAAATGTCTTTCTAAACCATCAAATGCTACCTGAATTTTAAAGGACTTTTCATAGTTTTTGTCTTACTCAGTCACCCTTGTCACAGCTTTCTCATGGCACATTCAAGCACTCACAGGGCTTAGAGCTGCAATTAGGATTCACTCATTTGATCTCTGGGAATGTTGTCACATTCTGAAAAGTACAGTCCACAAAAAAAAATAAATTTTAGCTGGGAGCAACTTACAACTAACCTCCTTCTCAGAAAAAAAATGTGAATAAAAATAATAGCAGAATCACCCCCATGTTCTTAATACGTATAGGCATTATTTTTGGTTTGTCTTTTGGGTGCTACTGTAAGAATATAACTATCTACCATGGTCCTACATAGCAAAGCATTTTTCTGCAATTGTTGATGCGTGAATTGCTAAGCACTAAAGTTAAATCCCAGGATGTTCAATATTTTTCATAGTGGATCTTAACACTGGCCTGTCCTGTGATTACTTACTTGCTTGAGGCCAAGCAAACACTACTGAGTTCTGTGGCTGTTGGGTGTTTAGGCTGAAACAGCAGCATTGCTAATTCTTGCCTATTTGCACGCTGCTGTGTCCTTTTCTTTCCCTAATATCTGTATCTCATGCATCTATCATAGGGGACAGAGTATCATTCTTATATACATTTGAGTTATACATTACATGGTAAATTGATCATTTTCCATCAAATGAATACTTGTGTTAACATTCAATATAATAAAATCTGTTTATAGAAATAACTAAAAAGTAGAACAATGTCTGTAGGAATTAAAGAGTATGTCTAGAGAATGCACCTTTATCAGCTTTGAGGGTGTTGTGAAGACCCCAAGGGGAGGGAGGGCAAGAAAAGCTTAAGGAAGTTTAAGAAGACTAACGGGCAGATTAAGAAGAAAACTAGAAAGTGATTCAGATGTATGATGCTTTTGAAATGTGTGTTTCTTTCTTTCTTGGAGTTTTGGTAGCAAAATCATCAAGAAAATAGTTGATTTGCTGGCTGTACTTATATATTTTTATTACATTGATCACATTTTGAAACAAAGAACTTATGACAATAGAAGTTAAAAATCTTAAAACAATTTTTATCCCTGCTATATTATTTTTCTGATGATAAATTATTTTACTCTATGCAAATATGAAATAACTTACATCTAATATTTTTTATTTTAAATATGCTTAAACACTTTCATTTTTATTTTCTTAATATTTAATTTTATTTACTATTTTCAATACAGTAGCTATTGCTGCTTCACAAATCAATGTGCTTCTTTATTACTTCTTAATGCAGTAAGAACAAATTAATTCCATGGCTGATAATAGTGCCAAATGGTCTATATAGTTCACTACTTCCTCAATCCTATAGACATTTACTGAGCATCCACTGAAAGAAAGCCCAAATCTAAGGGATGGTATGTAAAGACACTGATCAGTGCTACCTATGTCCTGTGGACTAGTGCCAGTCTTTGAAATGCTTGTTAACTGTCCACACACATAAGCTACCGAATGTAAGTCAGGCATATGGTGAAACGTTGTTAGTTCAACTGGCTTTTTTTTTTGTCACAAAAAGCCTCTGTCAAGGAAACAGGTGGTGAGTCCTTTTGTGTTTTGGTAGGAATTCCTTACCTTGTCTCCGATGGATAAGAAACAGTGTGAAGACAGCCTGCTTCGAGGAGCACTGATACAGATAATAACAACGTAGATATTTTCATTTTCATTTTTATCCTGCTTTTTAGAGATATAATCTATATTATAAAAGGCCAGTGGCCATAACACAGTAATGCCATAATGACCAAACGACCCGTCACCAGGAGGTGCATTGATGAGTTTCACGGTGCGGTGGGCCTGAGACTAGCGTGATTTCATGCACTGGGCCTCTAGTTGTCATATAACATTGATGTGGAAATTAAATGAGATAACAAGTGTAAGGTGTAAAACAAGATTTTTGGAACATACTAAATAGAAGGCCTATAATCTTGGTGGTGATTTTTATTTTTCAAAGAAAGGAGAGCAGAGTTTTGTTTTTTAAACTAAAATTCTGTCAGGAAGCACCATTGTTTTAGGCAGCTCAGCAAGGATAGCTTTTGCCAATTTTGTCTGTATTCTAGATTTCAGTGTTGACTTTATTTTGAAATTAATTTTTCCCATGGCTGTACTTTAGAAATATAAATCTTTAATCTTTTAGCATGCTACAAGCTCTCCAGACACCCCAAATTGTCTTTACTGTTACTTTTTTAGGATTTACTGGCCACACCATTGCTTCTCCTATCATTTACGATCCAGGATTATTGTAAACGTAACAACAGGCTTGAGACCCAAGAAGAGCCAGTGTTTCAGTTTGTGTCTAAAGTAGGAAAAGCCAGTTTGAACACAGAGGCTCTCTCTTACTCAGCCTTTTGTTCTAGTCAGTCCTTCAACTGATTACATGAGGCCCACCCACATTAGGGAGGTGCATTCTCCTTTATTCAGTCTGTTGATTCAAATGTTTATCTCATACAGAAACACCTTCAACAGATACACACATAATAGTGTTTGACAAAATAGCTGGGTACCTTGGATCCAGTTCAGTTGACAAATAAAATGAATCATCACAGATAACTTCTAAATTTATATCTTCAGACTGCACCCTCCCCTAAAATCCAGAATTGGTATGTCCAAATACCTGCTTATCATCTCTACTTGGATGTTTAAGAGGCATTACAAATGTAATATATCCAAATGAAACTCCCAGTTTCCTCCCATAAACCTGCTTGTTGCACCGTGGTCTCCATTTTAGTTAACACAGCTCTAATTAATGAAGGCCCGCAAACTGCTGAGTAATTTTTGACATCAAAGCTGCCAGTAAGTCCCAAGGCTCTACTTTCAAAATATATTCAGATTCCAACCTCTTCTACTACTACTACTAAGCTATTGTTATCTCTTGCCTGGAGTTTTTCGGTATACTACTTGCTACTTCGTCTTCTTACTTCAGTCTTTGAGCCCTTGGAGGCTATTTCAGAACTGCAGCCCTAGTGATCTTATTGACAGCAAAAGTCAGATTATGATTATGTCACTTTGGCTCAACACCCTCTGATGATTTCCACTTTCACCTAAAATCAACGTCTTAGTTTACACAATTCTACCTCATCAGCAACCCCCTCACCCCCTGCCACTCCAATCCTGCCGGCCTCCTTGCTATTCCTCAGACATACCTGCATGCTCTTACCGCAGGCTGTCTTCACACTGTTTCTACCTGCATTACTCTTCCCCTGGATGGCTACATGACTTACTCCCTTGCCCTCTCAGGTCTTTGCTCAAATCCTACTTTCTTACAAAGTAAGATTTTAATTTTATTTTATGATAACCTAACTTTTAAAGAAGACAATATTTATGTATTATGAAACTAAAAACAAAAAGCTACTATTTTGTTTTTTTAAAGTTTGTGGAGTCTGGCCATCGTTCCCCGCTGGGATTGTGGATCTTGCTTATTCAACAGTGACAAGAATGTCTGGGCCCATAGATACAGCTGTAAATATAAAAACAGTCGGTTTTACTGTTTCTCAAGTAAAAGTGACTTTTGTTGAAACCAAAATTTTTAAAATATATCCATACAGATCCCTCTGTGTAATAGATGGTGTGGGGGTTGGGAGCAAAAGACTCAGAGACATTGGGGCACATTTTATCTGTTTTCTTCCCACACATGGGAATATGGCCTTGCTGATGCTGAGTGAGTCAGAAACCAGGAGAGTAATGATTATGCCACCTCCCCAACATGGAACTTCTTAGCGTCCCAGTGGATCAGTGTATGTTGAAAAAGAGATCTAAGTGCTGAGTCCAAAAGACTTGTGACCTAACAGACATGTGGCTGTTTTCCGGGATCCAGCTGGCCCAGTCTTACATGGACCTAACTCCCTAGTCACCGGAAGCCGCTAGGGAATTAGGAGCCAGGGAAAACAGGATACTTGGCTACTCACAGGTTTTGGAGTCCTTGACTAATTGGTTGGGGAACTAATGTGGTAGAGTATGATCTTTTACCCTCATTTTGGAACTCTGAAAATTCCAGAATCTGGTTTAGGAGAGGAACCTAAAATGCTGCAATAGACTTTTCTTTTCTTAAGGCAATTCTGACTTAAAAACAAACAAACACCTACAAACAAATATACTTCCAAGAAACTGTGGAAACTGACAAAAATTTCCCACAGTTGAAAATGGGCTCAATTTCTTCCCTAAGTAATAATCATCTGTTGTCTATGAGTAGATGTTGGCATTCAACAACTTATATCTGTTGATTAAGTATTTAGTTAATATCTACCAAGAAGAGGCCTAATGAAATAGCTTTTAAATTTAGCCAGAAAAAAATAGCACCATTAATGAGGGCCTTGACATTCAGCAAAGCCAAATTAAGCAGTCAATCTGATGTTTTATAGACAGTCTGTTATAGAGCCTCACACCCCGTGGACGTTTGATAAGCATTAATTGCCTGCCTGACAATGAACAGCTATACATCTGCCCGTTATAGAAACTGCCATGGTAGAATAAATAAGAGAAGGTTGATTTGAGATGTTCTGTGGGATAAGACCTTGTGAGTACCAAAAGGTGTGTGTGTGTGTGTGTGTGTTTTAATTAATCAGGCTTCATAGTTTTCTTTTAACGAAACACGTTCATTAAAAATATAATTCCCTTGCCCAGCCAACGTGGTTCAGTGGTTGGGTGTTGACCTATGAACTAGGAGGTCACAGTTCCATTCCAGGTCAGGGCAGCCGATCAATGATTTTCTCTCATTGATGTTTCTATCTCTCTCTCTCCCTCTCTTTTCTTCTTTTAAATCAATAAAAAATGTATTTAAAAAAATAGAATTCTCTTTGTCAATTCAAGGTAAAGTGGCAGTTAATAGTGGTAGTGGTCAAATGTTATTTCCTTTTCAAATGGGGAGCTGAGAGCCTCTAAAGAATCAATGTCACATTCCCTTTTTAAATTATTTGCATCAATGCCAGGGGAATCATGAACATTTCAGGTCAGATGACTGTTATTTTCATTAGTGTGCTGATAATGCACTGTGTTCATTGTAGTGAGTGGAGAATGGGGAACTCCGGGCTACATTTTATTCTTTCATTTATATGGCTTCGCTTTTACTGAATATAAATATTATGAAGCTAGAAAAATATTTATAAATAATAGCTGACTTTTTTATCATTACTCTATGCAGTCATTGTGCTAAGTTCTTCATATGTATTTTTTTCAAGTGTGTGTTGAAAGATTATTTCACATTTTCTGCCACATCCTTTTTATGCCTTTGAAATGATAGATTTTACACTGTTCTATTTAAAATCACAATTTTACTCATGCTTATTTAATTGCGGTGATACAGTCAACCATAGCTTCCTCTAAAGGAACAAGAGCACATGTTTGAAGGATAATAAAGCTGATGAAAATTTTAAATCTTTAGAAATGGAGTATTGAGCAAAGACAGATGTTTTATAAAAGAAGGGCAAGACAGCTGATCATGTGACTTTGATGAATTGGTGTAGAGAATTATTGAGATCTATAGCTATGCCTTGTTTCTGTATATCATTTTTATAAAAACTGATTCAAAATGAATAGTCCACACTGTGGGATGACCCAGCTGCTTTTTGAAGCAATGGCTTTTAATTAGCCATCTGATGTTGATTGGATTTGGGCCTTGCATGCCTGGATTCCTGAAAGATTGAATTACCAGTTATTCTTCTCATTTAGAGACATGTGATTCTAAAGTGATTTGAGATTTTCATATGAAGTCGTTCTTATCACTTTAAAAATGATATATGTGTCTAAACAACTTCATGGGATTAAAAGAAGTTTTTCATCTAGTTACTTTTGAAAGATATTTGAACTCTCATGGATTATTCTTAAATTCTCCCCCCCCATTTTGTACAGTGTGGAGACTTTTCCTGTAGTCTGCATGGACAAACATGTTTACAAAAGGAGTAACATATGGGACAAACTGAACACTTCATACTATACTGGCCTGTTCTGCCGCGGATCAGGAAGGTTCCAGTGAAGTGGTTGCTTAGTAACTAATGGAGTTAGAAGAAACTGTGTTAGCAGGAGCGCCTGCCCTCATCTGTGTGTTCACCTAATAATGGAGTGGCTCCAGCGCATGTTGCCTGGCTTGCAGCTGTCAAACCAAAGTAATGACTAAAATGAAGGATTGAAGAGAGATTCCACAGCTGGACTGGGAGCCTATATGTATAATCTTACACACCTTATTCATGTTAGTATGTTGAAGAAAAAGATATTAAGAGAGGACTTTAAAAATAAAGAGTAACTCCTGAAATTTGTTTGGGGTTAAATTTTTAAGAGTGATTGTTAACTTACATTGGGTTTTAAAGAGTAGAACAATAATTATATTCATCATTCTTCCCAAAAGTCCTCTATAGAAAAGGGTTAACAGATTTTATGTTATGGCGCCATGGATTCTAGGACAGACTCGGCTTGTCTTGTGCTTGTCCGTATGCATACTTTATGATGCAGGGATGGCACATCTGTTGTTACACCCGTAACTAGATTCTGACCACTCTCACTTGAGCCTGAATATGGCCTCACAGCTCTCAACAGGGCTGCAGGCGGTCACTGCCAGCCTTTGAGGGGCAGGTAAGAAACTGCCTTGTCATTCTTTGTGGCAAATAGAAACTACTTAAAAGCTTCTGCCTTCTGAATTCCATTAGAATGGGTATTAGGGATTTGTGACAATAACAGCTCTGAGTTGGCCATGCAAAATTCCTCTTCAGGAAACCATAAAAAAAGAGTTGAACCAAATACAGTAACTGGGAAATCACCAAATACAGTAACTGGGAAAAGGAAGGTGGTGTGATGGATTTACTCCTTCAAAGACCTTATTCTTGAAATCATGGGAGGCAACCAATTGATGTTTCCCTCTCACATCCATATTTCTCTCTCCCTCTCTCTCAAAACAATATTAAAAATGGCTTATCAAATATATTCAGTAAGGAAGAGTAAAAGTATCATCCCTAAATATGTTTAAAATATTTGAAGATAAAAGAATGGACTTCTTTACATGGTGGGTAGCAAAATACTGAAATCCCATACCCAAAGGATGTAACCATAAGCTAGAAGGTAACAGGAGCACCAGAGGAATGAGTGGAAGCCAGGATCAGAGAGGGAGAGCCAAGCCTAAAGGCAGATGTGTGATGCTTTTTTCCAGAGTATATAACAAGTAGCAAGAATAAATACCATTCATGGATAACCTGACTTCACGCTGGGCAACAGATTTTGGCCTACACACTTACCATATCTTTAAGAAAACAACAACTTGATTTATGTCCTTTCCCACTTCTTTCTCTCCCAGAAGACCCCTGTGGTTGAGGTATGGCCACATTCAGGAGGAGGAAAATTCTAAAGAGAAATAGGAAAACCATAATCATGCTGCTTTTGAAGGGCTCATTATCACCATGCAGTTAATTTAAGAAGCAACTGTGCCAAGAGCAAAGCTGTGAAATATAACTAGATTTTTTTAAAATAAACAAGCTATATTTTTGAAGCTGTTAGGAAAACCAATATGTTTTATAGTTTGTAGTATATATATATTTTTCGTTATATGGTTAAGGTGAGGGGAAACTGGTATTGTAGCAGTGTTAATTTTTGCCATCTAATTATAATTACAGTAATATAATCTTACTGCTTTCATTTGTCTTGATATTTATTCTCTGAGAGGACTACTATACTATTTTAGGAAGAATTAAAACAGCTATAAAAGATATGTAAGGGAGAAAAAAACCCTCCAACCCAACCACCCCAGTCTTTCAGACCATTAAGCTCCCCAAACAGATTGGATTGCTTTTGCATTTGGGAGATCATGAGGGTAAATGATCCAGTTCAACTGTGGTCAGGACCCTTCTCAACTAAATGCTAGGGAATGGGTTATTGTGGTTAATTGAACAGTCTCATTAACTGGGATTTACTACCAATTCTATATGTGACGTAAAACCAAAATTCAATAAAGGATAATCACCATTATCACTAAATTGAGCAAAATGTAATCTTTGTTGATTCAGAAGTTAGCTCCAGTCTCTGTAATGCCTGATGGCCATTGTAAACATTGCTAATTGAATAACACTGGACATATAAAGGAGGAGGAGGATCAGACTAGATCTGCTGCAATCAATGCAAGATACTTTTTTTCAATAATTTCCATAAATGTTCTTGTTTACTTTTATTTAAGTCTTGTAAAGATAAAGGTTGAATGTGCTCAAAACAATCCAGTTATTTCACCTGTCAAATCAGCTGGATTCCTTGTAACTTGGGAATTCCCAGTACATATTGTCCAG
The DNA here is from genome assembly GCA_004026665.1 of Murina feae. Taxonomy (NCBI): domain Eukaryota; kingdom Metazoa; phylum Chordata; class Mammalia; order Chiroptera; family Vespertilionidae; genus Murina; species Murina feae. Next base: position 12,410 of record PVJC01020088.1, read on the forward strand.
GTCTAGTGTTAATTCCAAAGCTACACACAGTTTACTAAAAAGAACATATTTCACCAACTTCAAGTGCTTAAAAAAGTCTTATCAGTCTTATCATCCTACTTATCTTTGAAGATGTAGACCTTTCATTGGTCAGTTTGGTGACATAAAGTACCAACCTAAAATTGGTCATAGCTCATCTTGTGACTGCATGACAACTAACATGACCCAGGGGGTCTTAATTCATGGGCTGTGATGTTAGCACTCAATTTGTGTCACTTTTGTGTGAAATATAGGAGAAATGACACACTGTAAATCCATAACTCTCTCTGAGATAGGCACTTAAAGTGGATTGTGGTCTCACAAACTGGGTTTTCAATTAGAAAGATTTGTGGAGGTGGCAGCACATTATCAGCCAAGAGTGAGCTGTGACAAAATTGTAAATCTCAGCCCGGCCAACACTTTCCCAAAGACAATACAGTGTGAACCAATAAGAACCTGTACAGTCTTTCATATTTGTAGGCAGAACCTTATCCCATGCTTTGGAAGAACATGGCTTAATAGAGGACATTACCATATGTTCTTAATTTTTCCCAAATGTCTATCTTTGGCTTATGGTAGATACTCTTTAACTTTAGCTATGTTTTACATTCCAGTTCTAAAACATCTTACATCATGAAAATTCTTTCTTATGTAAAATTATTTTTGTCTATAGCAGTGTAGAGCAGCTGGACATCGTGCACAGATGGATTTTTGAAGAGCTTGTTTGTTTGTTCATCGACTCATTCACCTGCATTTGCTAGGATCTAGGATCTCCATAGTGAGTAAGGAAGACGTGGAACTCACGTTCTTGAAGCTAAGTTTACCTTTTCAAGGAGATCAGTGCTAAAACTAAAAGACAGCACGCTTGGTCTCCTCACCTCTTTTGCTACCAAAGAGGCTTTGTCCTTCCCCATGGGCTCAGGCAGGTGTCCAGACATTGTTTCACAAGCTCGGGCAGCCTAGGCAGCTGGTGTTTTCCTCTGCCAAATGGCCAGGTTCTTTCTTACTTTGCTGGTATCCTGTGAGCCTTTTCCTAACTGAAGTCCCTTGTAAGTTTGTTAAACTCAAGACATTGGCCTTGATTTAATAGTTACCCTTTTTTAAATTAACTAATTTTCTAATTTTTAAAAGTTATGGTGCATTAAGTTTGTAACATTAAATTTCTAAAACTCTATGATTTGATACCAGAATGGAAATTACATGTTATAGATAGAAATAGCGGTGATGGTTTTTATGATGGGGTTTGTCCTTAAAGTAGGCTAAGGAATATGAAATGAAAGTGAATTGCTGCAGCCAATCGTAGGAATTTTTAGTAGGATTGTCATTAGGAAAGTATTTGAAAGTAATGGATTTGGGCAGAGGGGAGAGGAGAGGGCTGTTTCTTAACTCTTAGTCCAATGGGGATCAAAAGGATGCATGGGAGAGTAGAGGAAGACAATCAGTGTGGATTAGAATAGCAGTTTCTATTTATTAAGCATCTATTATGCATGACTGTAAACCTTAAGACAAACCTGTGAGGTTGGTATTATCTTCATTTTACAAATAAGGGACCTGAGGTTTAGAGAAATTAATGAATTAGCCAAGGTCACATGTCAAAGTAAATTACCTGGTTGTAGAACTAGGAGTCAAATCAGATGTGTCTTCCTGCACAATCCTGAACATTAAAAAACAGTTTTCAAAAGGCACTTGTTAGAAATAGATGGGTAACATGTCCATTGTAATGGGCCAAATAATACTATATGTAAATGGACTAAAATTCATAGCCTCTTCCTTCGTCTACAATCAAACCCTATAATAAAGTCCCAGTGACCAATTTGGTGTTCCTTTATTGCTAATGCAAACATATTCAAATATATATGCACATTATTTAAGGGGTGGTTTACTTGCCCCAACTCTTACCAGGCAAGGCTTCACGTTCAGTAGCTCACAACCCTCTGGTTGAGGATGCCTGTTCTATGCCAATTGCCCTGGTTACTTTTGAAAGACACCTACGAAAGCAAATTCAAAAACTCCCTTGGCAGCTTGTTCTGTTATTTAACTTTTGCTCTCAGGAACTTTTTTCCATTTCATTAACCCAGATAATTGTTCTGCAGCCTGAGTCATTTCTGCCTTGCTCTGCATAGGGGGTTGATGGAGAGCAGCTGGTCACCCTATCAGGTGCAATTTCAACTTACATAGAGGATCTGAAAAAAGAACTTTGGGGAATATTAAAACCTAAAACACTAAATTTAATAATAAAAAAAGACATTGAAAACAACTGAAATTTCTTTCATTTTTTTTAAGTGGCTGTAAGAAGTCTGAAGCAAATTCAGAATTACACAAATTGAAATAGTTGTTTTTTGTGACCTGTACTTGTTAATTTTAAGATTTTAGATCTTCTATAAATACATAAGCATAATCCATTTAACATTAAAGTCAATTTCCTGTTAGCATTTTTTATGTATAGCCCACACTTGATTTCCAAGAAACCCCAGAAACTGGTACTTCTAATGTAGCAATAGTTTTAACCAAAGAATGTATAAAAGAATCTTTATTCTATTTTATTATCACAAAATATAAATTTCACCAAGAGCTTGCATGTTATCAGGCCGTGTATCATGTACTGAATACTTTATATATATATACTGTCATATAATCTTCAAACAATTCATTAGTCCCATTTTTCTGATAAGAAAACTGAGTCAGGTTACATGTTTATCATTCTCTCTTACCAGAGCTCAAACCCAGAATTGTTTTGTTACACATTTGCTTTAAAAACTGTGCTTCACCAAACCAAGGATCATGTGACTTCAAATCCTAACCTGCTATACAATGCCTTACCTGCTGGTGACACCAGTGGGAAGCCAGATCAAGTCACTAACTGACCAGGCTCCCAAATTTACCACATTGACCGTTGGCCTTTAACAGATTCTAGAGGATCAGTTGAGAAGGTTAAATTTTAAAGGTTAGATTTTACTTACGATAAAGTAAATTTCTGAAAGTTAAATATATTCTTAATTTAAAATGTAAGGAATTATGTGAATCAAAATAAATTTATCAAAATTAAAAATTGCCAAAGGTACATATTCATACTCTCACAGTATGACATTTTTAAAATTAAAAAGATTTAAGGGGAGCTGAACTATCACTACATAGAACAATGTACTGTATTTTTGTCTTACTTTTGTGAATGAGCCAAATTATAAAACCTGAAGGGACAGTACAAGACTTCTCTCATTCAGACACCAATGACAAGTTGGAGGAGATTCCTAAAACGACTTTCTAGACAGAGTCACAGAACTCACTGAAAGTTTTTATATTTGTGAATTTGGCTTATTACAGGGAAAGGACGCAAATTACAACCAGCCAAGGCAAGAGGCATATGGGGCAGAGTGCAGATGGGGGCCAAATATGGCGCTTCTGGCCATCTGCCTCCGTGGGGCGGTGTTACCTCCTCTGGCCATGCTGTGCGACAGTGTGCACAGCAGCCTGCCAACAAGGAAGCTCGCTTGTGCTTGTGGTGTCTGAGTTTTTACTGGAGCTCAACTGCAAGCTGCCTGTGTGTCTGGCCTTTCATCTCTAGCCTCTCCTGGAACCTCCAGTTCATACCTTTAATCTCCAGTTCCGCCGAGGTCAGAACTGATATGGTGTGGCTCCACACCCATCATAAATCATGTTCCCTAGACAACCAAGACACTTCTGTCAGACAGGATAATGCAAGGGCCTAGAGATCTCGCCCCAGAAACCCAGGGCAAAGGCAGACCTCTCATTGGGTAAGGTTAAGTCTTCACTACACAGAGTAATGTATTTCATCATCAGTAGCACAAAATCGAATATTCTCTTTATACCTGTTAAATCAAGCTTGTTCAAGGCTTTTGTGGGGGGCAAGGCAAACCTATGCATTTGTTTAATTTGGCAAGTTTTTATTTTTTTAATTTTCAAGTTTCTGTTTGACATATTGGTCATTCAGCGGAAGAACTGATGTTTCAGTAAGTTGGCCATTTGGAGAGTTAATTTAGGGGCATATTGACTCTCACTGATAACTTTGACAGTGCTTCTAAAATCAAGTGAGCATCAGAGCCACCTGGATGACCCTTACAACACAGATTGCTGGACCGACTTTGAGTTTCTGATTCAGCAGGTCCTGAGACCCCCCCCTCCCCCCAGTCCCAATAATCTATAACAATTTCCTGGGCTGTACTGATGTTGGCAGCCCAGGAGCCACATTTTGAGAACCACTGGAATAGAGTGTGTGATGATGTAGCAGAAGAGAGGAATGAGCTATATCATCGAGATGAGGAATAAAGGAAGAACAGTTGGAGACAAAGGTGTGCTTTCCATGTCCTGCTGACAAGAATGCTTGGGAGTGCACATTTCATGGATCCCAGGATCCAGAGAATGAGTTCAGTGAGTGAGTCTAAACACAGTCACCTCAGAGCAGGGCTGTGGGAGTAAATGAGAGTCTGCGTGTGGGGTGTGCAGTGCTCTTACTGTACCTGGTGAGATAGTGATTTGCAGTGGCTTGTGTCAGTGAAGCTTTGTCAAAGCATTGCAGAAGCCAATATCAGTCTTTAACCTATAACACATTTTTCTTTCCTAGTCTCTCTAGGACTTTGTCTTGTTCCCTTGCTTTTTAAGTCCCATAACTCTCTGTCTCTTCCCTTTTCCCACCTCAGGCAATGTTCAGTCTTTGTATGGTGGAAAGTGGAGCTGACGAGGTGAATTTGCATGGCGTGACCAGCCTTGGGTTAAAGCAGGCTCTGGAGTTCGCATACACAGGACAGGTATGGTACAAAATGTTATCTCAGGGGCTGAACATGTTAACTGTAGCTAATCAGAGGAGATTCTCCTTGAGGCATGAGATTTCATTATTTTTCTTGTTATGTATCTTAATGTTTTAAAAAATTTTTACATCTTTAATTTTATAGCTACATGATGGGAAGGTAAGTAAAGCAGTATGATTTTAAATAGGGCTCAGGGAACATAATATTTTCATCTTAGCTCAGTGGTTTGTTGGTAAAAATTTAAAATATCCTAAAGGACTATTACACGGGAGTTTGCAAGATAACTTGAATTCTGATCGTTATCACTGAAGCTCAGTGACTCAATCTTGGCTTTATTGGCTTAAAAACAAGACCAAAAAAAAAAAAGAAAAAGTAAAGCCTTGAAAGGCTGTGTCTAGCATCTTGGCACCCTGTCCTCCTCAAGTATCTTAGAGTCAAGGTGTCAAGATTAGAATGTGATGGTTTAAAAGGCAAAATTGTTCATTACTAAATTGTTGGGGGACTAACATGCATCTCCAGAGAACAACAATTTCTCTCTCTCTCTCTCTCTCTCTCTCTCTCTCTCTCTCTCTCTCTCTCTCTCTCGTGCACGTTAGTATACAGCTATCAACAAATCAAAATAAAACTGCATAAAAACAACATGAATTCAGATCTCAAGCTTCGTGGTTCTTAACTAGTTTTATGTTATTGAAACAACTATTAGAACACACAAAACCTTTCCTTTATAAGTTATCTTTAATTGAGATATGATTGACATGTAACATTGTATTAGTGTACAACATAATGATTTGATATATGTATATGTTGTGAAATGATTACCACAATAAGTTTAGTTAACATCCATCACCACACATAGTTACAATATTTTTCTCTAGTGATGAGGACTTTTAATTACATTCTCTTAGCATCTCTCAAATACACAAGACAGTATTGTTAACTGTAGTTTCCATATCATACATTACATCCCCAGGGCTTACCTCATCATCAGAAGTTTGTACCTTTGACCCACTTCACCCATTTTGCTCCCTTCCTCCTGTTTTTATTCAGAATTACTCAGCTGAATCAATGCAGACACAGACTGGATTTTTATCCTCTTTTGTAAGGTTTTGTTCTTTAATTCCATGTCATCCAACTTAGGTCTAGCATCTTCTATGTTAAAATCAGGGCCTCTTCTCTCTCTCTTTTTAAAAAATATATTTTTATTGACTTCAGAGAGGAAGGGAGGGGGGAGAGAGAGAGATAGAAACATCAATGATGAGAGAGAATTATTGATTGGCTGCCTCCTGCATGCCCCATGCTGGGGATCTAGCTCTCAACCCAGGCATGTGTCCCAACAGGGAATTGATCTTCTGTTTCATGGGTCAATCCTTAACCACTGTGCCAGCTGGGGAAGGGCTTCTTCTCTTGACAGACTCACATCCTGATGGGAGAAAAAGGAAAATAAAGAATTTTATATCCTTACTGTGATGGGAGGTATAACAGAAACAACATAAGACACACAGGGACAAGAGGGTGTGGTCAGCCAGGGCCATCCGTGTAAACCTTCACAGAGAAGGTAGTATTTGTTAAAGAAAGATGGACGCTCACTCTTCTACTAAATTCCCTTCTTTGGAGGCATATTAAAGTGTATGATATTGTCCATTCTCTTTGCTGCATTAGTGAGTTTGAGAAATGTTTCATAGAATAACTGAGGCAACTTTGGCAGCTGAAATGAAAATAGTAGGTGGGGAGGGGGGGCATCATCTGTCAAGGAGCAAGTGCAAAGCAGAGTAGACAGAAGATGGGTAACAAGTTTGGTGTCAGCCCAGCCAGATGTCATGCCTTAGGAGATAAGGGAGACATTATTGTCCACAGAATTGCCAAAAATATTCCCAGTGAAGTAAGTAAATAATGTGTTGTATGTTCTTTGGTTTCTTTGATTAAAGAAATATATCAGCTTGTGTTGTGTATATTTCTCTCTTCACCCTTAATTACAGTCACACCTGCAGTTGCCCATCTCTACAATATGATTGACAACCCACAGCTCACACTTCACTTGTGTGTAATGGGGATGCAATGGCAAATATTGTGTGTGTGTTTTTTACAAAGCTACCCAAGAAAATAGTATCTGTACTTAGCTTCACTGACAATGCTTTAAGCTCAGAGGTTATACGAGTAGGCTACAAAGCATGTTTAAATCATTAGTAAACAAAAGGGCACAAAAATTGCTGGGAAGGTGGAGGTCAAATATACAGGCAAATATAAATGGCCGCCTTACTGTCTGCCTCAATTGCCTTGTGTTTCTTCCACAACATATATAAACTTAGCGTACAGCACGAAGGTCTATGAAGCATGAGCTGAAAATAGCATGGGGGGAGCTGACATTCTGAAAGGAAAACACTGCTCGAGAACAGGGAGGAAGTTTGCAGTAGGGCAGCCATATCCTATTTCTTAGAAGTCATACGCTCATATTCCACTTTATGAGAAGAAAGAAAGCCAAATGAGAAAAATATATAGTTAGGTATCTGCTATTAGTGCTTAAAAAAAAAAGCAAATCCTAGGGCCAGACCTGGAGTTGCATTTATTCTTTCCAGTGACTCGTTGTTGACACGCGCACCCACAGAAGGATGAGAAGCCTGAAGCACACGTAATAACTCCACTGTTCAGATCATGTACTGAGGGGACAGGCAGGGGCCTGGCATTTCCCAGGGCACCTCCCACAAGAGCCATGGCACTGCCCTGAGCACTTCATGTGTGCTGTATAACAGTTCCTGGGAATGCAGCGATCCCATCGTAACACAACAAGCCCAGGAAGTGTGGTGAATGACTAGACCATTCTTCAGTGTATCGTGATCTATGAGTCAAACCCAGCTCTCTTCACTTCAAAGCCATTGTTCTCTCTTAATGTGCTATGTCGTTAAGAAAATGTTAAGTCATACTTGTTATACTTTGGTGAAGGAGGTGAAGTGTTTAGACATTTTAGAGAGTGAACTCTTTTAAATATATATGTATGTATATATATGTGTATATATATATATATATGTGTGTGTGTGTGTGTATATATATATATATATATATATACACACACACACACACATACATACTAGGGGGGCCTGATGCACAAAAATTTGTGCACTCAAGAGGTCCCGCAGCCTGGCCTGTGCCCTCTCACAGTCTGGGACCCCTCGGGGGATGTCCACCTGCTGGCATGCCTGACCAGCCTGGGTGAGGGGCTGATGGCTGTTTGCAGGCTGGCCAAGCCCCCCAGTGTGGACCCTCACCCCACTGGGGTGTGATCAGCCTGGATGCAGGGGCTGAGGGCTGTTTTCAGCCTGCCCACAGTCCCTTCAGGGTTCAGGTCCCTACTGGGGTGCCTGGGCAGCCTGGGTGTGGGACTGAGGGCCGTTTTCAGGCTACCCACAGTGCCTTCAGGTTCAGGTCCCTACTGGGGTGCCTGGGCAGCCTGGGTGCGGGGCTGAAGGCCGTTTTCAGGCTTTCAGGCTGCCCACAGCTCCCATTGACCCAACGTCCCAGCAAGGCTGGCTGGAAGCAGGTTTCTGGGTTTATTTATATTCTATAATTGATATACTGTTCCTTTAAGCCCAGGCCTAGGCAGGTAACGAAGCCTCCTGTTGGCTTCAGTTCCATGGCTTCTATAATTGAAAGAATATTGCCTTAGTAGAAGCCCAGCCGGCTTAGGCAGGCAGTTTCCTCCATTGCTGGTGCAACGGAAGCCTCCTGTTGGCTTCAGCTCTGTGGCTTCTATACTTGCAACTATGTTGACGTGAGCAGAGAGAGGCCCAGCCAGCCTAGGCAGACAGCTTACTCCTGGTGCAACAGAAGCCACCTGTTTACTCTAGCTCCGTGACTGCCAGCCTCCATATTGGCTAGATTAATTTGCATATAGCCACTCTGATTGGCTGGTGGGCGTGGTTTAGGCGTCCCAAAGATACAGTCAATTTAAATATTACTCTTTTATTAGAATATATGTATATCTAAACTAATAAAAGCGTAATATTAAAATTAACCGTTTCTTTGGGACGGCCTAAGCCACGCCCACCAGCCAATCAGAAACTGTATGCAAATTCGCCCAGCGAAGATGGCAGAGGCCGCAGCCCTGGGCTCCGCCATCTTGGGAGCCTGGGTCCTGGGAAGGCATCTGGCGCCCTGGGCCGCCAGATGCCTTCCTGGGCGGAGAAGCCTTCCGGGGAAGTGGGGACCAGCTGGCGGGACCCCGTTGCCCCCTGCTGGGAGGCCGATTGGATGGCCAGCGCCACCGGAACAGCCTCCCTGGCGGGAAAGCCTTTGGGGGAAGCGGGACCCCTTGGCCCCCTGCTGGGAGGCCGATCCGGTGGCCAGCAACACCAGAACGGCCTCCTGGGCGGAGAAGCCTGGGGGTGGGGGGACAGGACCAGCCAGGGGACCCCATGCCCCCTCCTGGGAAGCCTATGGGGTGGCCAGTGCCACTCCATTGCTTCCCAGGCAATGGCCCAGAGGGTCAGTGAGAGCTGTGGCCAGCCTGAAAACTGCCCTTGGCCCCTCATCCGGGCTTGCCACACCCCCTGGGGTGAGGATCTCCACTGGGATGCTTGACCAGCCTGCAAACAGACATTGGCCACTCACCCAGGCTGGCCAGGCACACCAGCAGGTGGCCATCCCCAGAGGGGTCCCAAGCTGTGAGAGGGCACAGCCCGGGCTGAGGGACCCCCCTCCCCCACCACCCCAGTGCACAAATTTTTGTGCACCGGGCCCCTAGTATTCTATATGTATATGATTTCAGAAAGGAAAGGAGAGGGATAAAGAGATAGAAACATCAATAAGCGAGTAAACAAGAATCATTGTTTGGCTGCCTCCTGCATGCCCCCTACTGGGGATCAAGCCAGCAACCAAGGCATGTGCCCTGAGGAGGAATCAAACCCTGACATCCTGGTGCTCAACCACTGAGCAACACTGGCCAGACAAGGGAGTGAATGCTTTGTATGGTTCTCTCAACCTGGGCGCCTTTCCAGCATCAGTTCACAAGGGTTCTGAGATGCTGCTCTGTACTCTCTATGTGATGATTCTTTGCTGCAGAATGGAGGTTACTATAGTGTTCCTTGGACAATATCTATGGCAGTTTGTTTTCTTAAACACCCAAATGACTTTATATCATAAAAGACCAAAGGAGCAGCGGCTCTCACGACGGGCAGGGCGGTGTGCTGACAGCATCATGGTGTGGCGAACATGGCCCTGATGGCAGGCTAGGCCTAGGGCCCTACACGAGCATGAGTTAATCATGCGCTGGGCCTCTAGTATATAAATCTGTCTTCCCTTTGAGACACAGATGATGGTAAAAGGTGAAATTGGAGTATACTTTGGAAATGTAAAAAGCTGCTTTCTCTTACTATGGAATTGAAATTAACACTAAGCAAAGAATTTGGAATATGGAAGTGTGGATAAACACATAGTTTTCCAAATGGTTAAATTTTTTTATTGTGAACATTATGCATTAGACTTATAAAAATCTGAGATAACATTGAATTTCTCTACCTATAGCATTTCAATTGACAGTTGAGTAGACCTTTAGTCAGTTGTAGTAAGCACAGGATAAAATGTAAGTATTTCTAGTGTCTGGAAATTGTTGCTGTCTGGAGAGAGATGTGGCAGTACAGAGTGGGTGTGATGAATGAATGTTGCCCAGTGTAGCAAGATGTGTGCATGTTCCTCCTACACACTGCTCTAAAGCCTTCACAAAATTGGTCACAGATTTCACCCAGGAGATTTTAAAGAAAAAGTGAACTTTCCCCCTAATGCTAGCTCATCCTCTGAAAATACATGCACTTTTCTTACCACAGTTATCGCAGGGCTGAGCAAGCACACACTCTACCTTGGCACTAATTAGGGACATACCCTATCTGAGGGCACACCGTGCCTGGGACATACGTTGAACAAAGGCCAGGATACATTGAAGCCCCATGGTGACCTTGCACAGCCATATATAGCAGAGCCAGTCGTGGGGGGCAGAGGAGCCAGGCTGCTCCATAGGCCCTGCTCTAGGCTGGCACTGGGAGCTGGGCCAAAATCAAATGGTGTGATGTGAACTGTCACTGGGCAGATCTGCCTTAGGGAGAAAGGTGAACCTAAAGTCACCCACGAGCTTACCCTGGCCTCCCTCAATCTCTTCACTTTGCAACTCTGGCCAGGAATTAATTTGTGTTTGAGAACAGTCCTGAGTAGAAGAGACACCAGGAAGAAGGGGGCAAAAGGGATTCTGATGGAGATGTGGTCCAGGAGGAGAAATCTTAGACAAGAGGTCAGCAGGCAGAGGTTGCTAAGAAAGCCCAGCCAGACCATCAGGAGCAGGTAACCCAAGACCCTTCTGTAGAGAGAAGAGTGCTGCTCCGAAAGGGGAAGGACTTCCAGCCCCAAAGGACTTGGAATAAGCCTTTAGGAATTTGAGTTACTGGACCCAAAATGGAAGCCAATAGAACCACAGTGAGGTTCACTGTTTAGCATTCTGGCTATGAGGACACCAAGGAAGAGAGACTGTATGCCAAGTACTGTGCTAAGTACCTTCCATGTTAAACCTAGTTAGCTTCCCCTTACTTCCCAGAGAACTGTCCTCCTGCTCCACCCCTTATAGTCTGATGGAGAGATTCCAGAAACCCAGTAAAGAGGACCTATGTACCAACTGATAGTGACATTTGTAGTCCCTTTAAAATTTCCCACCTCCAGGGACTGCTAGCTTGGTCAGCCATGAGCAGCTGTGCCATCTCTGAGCATCTGAAGAAAAATAATTCTTTGATATCTCTGTCCCCTTGCTTTTCCCTTCATTATCCAATTACTCCTTCCCCGTCATGGAAGAACCAATCTCTGTGGGGACACCCACCCTAATTAGCTTTCCCTGACCCAGAGAATGCGTTAGCACCATCTTCACAGAGCTATTTTGTGTAACCATTAATATTACTGTTTGAAGTCTTTGGAAATCTAGACAAGTATGGTACTCTATTATATGAAAACAACTTTTTTTAAAGCTATCATTTTGGTCATGTAAAAATTATCATGAAATCCAAAACTAAAGAAAACTGTTCCTTAATTTTCATGGTCTTACATTATAAAGTTTTTCTTTCTGATTCTCGGTTGATTCCCTAATATGTTCCATGTGAGATTTTTGTATCTAGCTCTACTAAGACAAATACTGTAGTATTTCATTGTGATGATCATTGAAACTGTACTTATTCTCCAGAGCAAAATAGTTTTCTTGGACACCTGAGCATCAGGTTTGGCTGCAGAGTGACAGGAATCTTGATGAGAACTGTCTTCCCATGGACCATCCCTTTAGAGATAGATGTGTCAGTTTGCATGGAAAAGGTCCCCATCAGATTTACTTATAAACATAACCTGGTTGGAATAAATGGTTGACATGGAGCAAATCTGGGAGAAATTTTTCTTAAATGCTTTTCTTGGGAGCAGTGTTAAGATAGTCAGTGGTTTGAACCTTTTAGCTGCAGAGTCCTTTCTTCACCTGGCAGTACCTACAGAAGCCTGGCCAAAAAGCAGCTCTCCCCTCCCCCCCCCCCACAAGGCACCTGCATTGTGCCCCAGGCTCTACAGGGAACAGTTTAAAATCTGCATTCTAACTAAGAGTGTTTAGAGTGGTGCAGAAAGGAATCATTTCTCTCCCCTTCTTCTTGTCAGAGATGCATCAGAGTCCATAGCTAGGTTGTTGACACAGAAAGTTTAAGAAGAATAAAATGAAGAGAGAGAGTTTCCGTTCCACAAGTGACTTTTTGCTTCTTGGATCTTTGAAACTCTACCTTATTTGCCTTTGGAGGTATTTTCTGTTTATCCATGTATTTTTGAAACAAACAAGCATGCGGATGTATTTGCGTGCTTTTTGGGGGTGAAGATGTCACACATTCCCATGCATGGTTTCATAGACAGTGTTGACTGACGACAAAAACCATATGCCAAATGGAATTTTTATGGCCCTCAAGACGTCAGACATAATAAGCCTTTGACATAGGTTGGTGGTCAAAAGTGATAAGGACGGATTGGGAACCTAGTCGTTTATTGTGAAAAAATGAGAAGTGATATTTTAGAAGTCCAGGTCCACACTGACCCCTCAGATGCTTGCTTTTCTCAGAGGATGATCCTAGACTAACTCCATGGAGCCCAAAGCCTGTCTGCTCTTCTAGTAGAACAGCTGATTCAGACCAAGGGTAGTCATGTGGGAGGGGCTCCCAACTATAGACAGGATCTGTTCCAAAAGAGAGTCTCCTCCATGCCAGCCAGTTTTCTCTCATTAAGTCTGCGTGTGCTGTCTGGTCACAGTGTACCCAGGGTGTCGTTTATCCTGCAGGAATTATAAAGCTATCTGCTTAGCACCTCAATGTCTGGAATATCTCTGTGGGAGGAAGAGTAACTGTGGCCAAACTTATGACATCAGCTTTCCAATCTGGTAATAAATCCGCTATTTTGGTTAAGATAATGTTTCCTAGAATTTCCCTAATAATATACAAGGCTCCCAAGCAGGTCCAGAATGACCTGAAAGGGAAAGTAGGGGTGACCGGCTTCGGCATTTATTCTGGTTAGGGGGTGGAGCTGAAGGTTCTCCACAAACACAGGGACTTGCGTGGTTTGAACCTCCCACCAGCACCGAGGCAGAGTGCTTGGACTTACCTGTATTTTTCCCCAGGTGTGGGGCAAGCAGGGAAGAGGGAGAGGTGGGGCTTCAAAGCTGTCAGCTGTCAAGCATCCAAAATGGAATCAGACTCTCTTCTATTAGTCTGGTATTCTATTTGAGTAATAGTCACATTGTAGGCAGATATTTTCCTTCGGGACATTGTGAAACTCAGTCACTTACTGAAAACAAAATGTATTTGAACAGTATTCTTTTAGCATTTATCATCTTTCTTGGCATTAATTCTGGGCCAAGGTGCTTGAGCTCTTGTGAATAGAGCATGCCTACTGTTAACACTGTGAGGGTCTCTGAATATCTGAGATACAGTAATAGTAGATGATAAGGATGGGTGTGGCCCCTGTCTTTTAACTTTATCTTCATTGTATAAAACTCCCTTCAAATGAGGAGGATTTGTTGCCCTTCTTTCTCCACTCTCCGTCTGTCTCCCAATCCTACCCTACTGCCAGGTAGGGAATAGGAAGGGAAGTTTTTCCTATAGATTCTTGATAATAGTTTTATTGTCAGAGTGGAGCATTAAATAATCAGTCCTTTCCTAGCTGGTATCCCTCGAAGTAGACACAGCTAATGTCCAGCAACTCAAAATAGAAGGTAACTGGGGGTGGATGTGCACTTGTTTCTCTTGAATGTCTCAGCACCAAGTTCTATAGCCAAGCATTTTATATTTTATGGTGTCCATATGGGGTATTTTATTTGTTATGTTTGGGGAGCCATTTTCTCAGTAACCCCTGTTTTGGAATACTTCTAAGCAGAAATCATTACAGTTGTGTTCTTTCTTGGTCATTGGAATTTGGGCTGCACTCAAAGTTATTCTCTAAGGAAATTCTTCAGGTGCTTCATCAAATCACCTCTGAGTGGAGGGAGATTGACAGTTTATTTAGTGGAGAATCTTGATTTGATCCCCAATTTTGATAAGAAGATGTAAGCCTCTTTAAGTGCATGAACTTTTCCCCCGTTCAGTAACAGAATGATTGTACCTAGCCTCAGCCTGTTTGCTGGAGAGCTCTTACTAAAAGTTCATTTGAGAGAAATTATATACATCCTAGATTCCCAGAAGATATGCAGTCTGTCCATCTGACTTGGTGGTTCTCAACCTCATCTATTAGATCTTTATCTAAAAAGGCCACATTTACTATCCTGAAATGAAAGTTTTAGATAATATAACCTACTCACACAAATTACCCTATCGATAAGCATGCCTTAATGATATATAAAGGAAAGAAATTACAATAAAAATAATTTTTATTTTAGTATGTAAATGTCTGGGCAGAACCCTTTCAGAAGACATAATGAAATAGTCAACTATCTACACCTCCAGGTGGAATGTCCATGCCGGGGGAGAACTGCGTACAGATGCAGACTGACACCTGAATCTTTTCTGGGAAGTGAGGTATCACAGAGGCATGCTCTAAGGGACATGGTTTTCTAAAATAGTGAACTCTTAGTCAAATTACATACGAAACAAAAACATAGTCTTCTCTTGGTTTTTATTGTGGTAGCGCTCCTGGGAATTTTAGTGTGTCTTGACACACACACACACACTAAATTGTGCTAATATATGAAACAGAGTTAGATTCTGAGCTTAGATTTTTATAAGCTGTTTGTACTTATGCCTGCATTCAAATGTGTGGGATATGAGGCAATTCTCTGTGGTCTGTCCTACATTTTGCATAACTTCTAGCATCCCTGGCTGCTGCCCAATAGATGCCAGTAGTGTCCCCCGTCCTGGGACAACC
Organism: Murina feae; assembly: GCA_004026665.1. Lineage (NCBI taxonomy): Eukaryota > Metazoa > Chordata > Mammalia > Chiroptera > Vespertilionidae > Murina > Murina feae. The sequence continues at coordinate 27,586 of PVJC01020088.1, forward strand.
AAAAATACCTGTAACATTTCCAAATTGCTCCCTAGAAAGCTGTGCTGCTGTCATTAAGAACCACCACTCAGCTATTCTAAATTTTATACCTGGATCATGGTAGAAAATCAGAACAGAATATCTGGGTTTTAAGGTTCTTTTTATTAACTTTTACTTTTTATGCAGTTTTCTATTAAAAAAATACACTTTTGATGGTATTGAGAGTGTAGTCATTCAATGATACTATATGATTTTTAAGATTATTTTTATTCAATTTAATGGAGTGACATTGGTTAATAAAATTATATAAGTTTCAGGTATATAATCCTATAATATATCATCTGTAGATTGTAATACTTTTAATGTCAGCAGGAAAATTTCCATTAGATCTCAGAGCCTGGAGAAGCTAGCTAGGATTATTTTAGTATTTTGATATTTTTATATCTTGTATTAGATTTCATGATTCTCTTTTTTAGTTTCTATGCTAGGGAGCTTAGGGCCACATTTGTGGCTTTACTTTTAATAGTTATGAGTACATATTCATATGCATATATATATATGTGTGTGTGTACATGTATATATATGTAAATATCCTCTTCTAATTGCATAGTATTTTTTGTTTTCTTTAACTCAAAATACTTATGTTCCTAATATTTAAATCAATGCTTGCATTGATACCTCACATTCTTCTCAAAATAAGATAGAGTATGAGTAAATCAATAAAGTGAATAAAGAGATTTGGGACTTCTGTCTGGAAGTTTTAGAATCCCGGGGGTATTTAAATTACATTCTGCCTACAAACATGAAATGCCTCCAAATTCCTAAGTTGTTCCATAAATAAGCCATTTCACCTCCTTCCTAAATTTTTCCATCCTTATTTTTATCACTAAAAATATGGGATATACAAATGCTGTAAAAATAAATTACATTTTTCATCTTTGAAAATGAAAACAAAAATTACTCAGATGTTCACACAAACATAAATAAGAATAAAAGTGGAAAACAATATTCACCAAAATTCTCTTACACTTTCTATATTATCTGCCCATTTTTCCCCTGGTATTTTCCCATATTCCTAAAAATTATATATAGATTAGTAGCTCTGCGCACGAATCCGTGCACTAGTAGCTCTCTGCGGGGCCTGGCCACTCTGTGCCTGCTGCCCAGAGGCACTCTGTGGCCCAGAGGCCCTTCTGTGGCCAGGCACGGAATGCTTGCCTTGTCACTGGGACAATGATGTAAGTGTTTCCACCCCCCTGCACTCTGCTCCATGCCCGCTGCCCAAAGACCCTCCGCAGCCGGGGTGGAACGCTTGCCTTGTTGCCACAGTGATGAAGCAAGCATTCCGCCAGGCTGCTTATGCTGCCCACTCTCAGTGACTGCCCCCTCCAGGACTGGGGGGCTCTGGTGGGGCTGAGAGGACTGGGCGCCACCATCTTGTGGCTATGGGCGCTGCTATCTTTGTGACGGAGTGACAGTTAATTTGCATATTACCCTTTTATTAGACTAGGGGCCCGGTGCACAAAAATTTGTGCACTCAACGAGGGGAGGAGGGGGTCCCTCATCCTGGCCTGTACCCTCTCACAGTCTGGGACCCCTCAGGGGGGATGTCCACCTGCTGGCATGCATGGCCAGCCTGGTTGAGGGGCTGAGGGCTGTTTTCAGGCTGGCCACAGCCCCCTCAGGGTTTGTGCACTGGGGGGGTGGGATGGCTGGTGAGTGCAGGCATGGACGTTTCCAGCTGGGTGGCCCACCATCGCAAATACCTGGTGGGACCCCACCGCTGAAAGTTGGATTGCCTGAACTGCATTCTGACCATTCTCAGTAGCTTTCAGTAACCTGAGCATAAAAAGAAAGAAATTAAATGATAGCATTACCCAGTAATCAATGGTATGGTTTTGCTAGGTGGGTGTTTTGGAATAATGGTACTACAAAGGGAAAAAAAGATTGTGCTAAGAGAAAATTAG
>PVJC01020089.1:0-29605 GCA_004026665.1 Murina feae
CTCTGCTCTGTGCGTGGTTTTGCAGATGTGTTACCTATTGTGCGGCACAAAAGGTGCCAGCATAGTAAGCAGTCATCAATACAGAGTCAGAAGCTGTCTGCTCACATCCCGGAAATATAAGCACATGATAATGGCCTGAATACTTCATCTTGTAGACACAGTGAGATTCATAAAACTGTCTTTTAGCCATTTTAGAGTTGAATCTTTCTCACCCTCCAAAGCACTCCTTCAAAAACTAGCAGGCATTTTACAATTGAGTGGAGAGGCTGATACCTTTAAAACTGCTTTGAGGGGCATAGTAAATGGAAATAGCTGTCTTCACTTCAGACCAGCTGGGAACGCAATCTCTATTTTATGTAAAATGAAATGATACCTGGTTAGCTTTATTTTTTAATACTCACCTTTATTATTTTTTTCCTGAATTTTATGGATGCTGTAGAAATATCCCACTTATAAAATCATACTCCCGATGTTAAGTTATGCAGAATGATTGTTTAAAACTGTTAGAAACTTTCCCATTCTCAATTCATCTCTGAGTCATTTGGTCCCCCCCTCCACCCTCCTCAGTAAATGGCTTTGCCCTTATCTATACTTGTAGCATGAAATGAAAATTTCAGGCAATTTTCTGGGTAATTGAAAGTGTAAAACCTCATTTTACTTGGAAAATACTTTGGACTAATTATCCAAATACTGGTTACTTCAGTGTTCACTTTTCCAGTTAAGGCCATTTGAACTCTATATTCTCAGCTTTTCTTTTTACCTGTCTTCCATCCTACAAATTAAAAATAAATACCTGTTCTGTATCTCATTCTCTTCAGACTTTGCTTTCCACCTCTCAAAGTCACACCTAGGATGTTTGCTAAAAGAGATGCTAGATTTTATACTTAGCATACTATTTAGGAAGAGAAAAGTCATTTCCTCTGAGTATTTTAAAAAATATACTGTATTTGGAAGAACCATGTTATACATGTATCCTGATGGGTAGAAAAATTCACGGGTGATCTCCTTTTCTTTGTTTTGTTTTAGATTACAAAAAAAAAAAAAAAAGTTTGGGAGGCTGATTGTGAGTTTCCCTATTCTTTATAGATATCATATTTCTTACGAAATACATCTTTGCTTGGAACACGTACATGAAAAGGCATGTTTCAATCCTGGCCAAAGCAAATTCCTTCATTGGAAGCTGTATATTGCTGAAGGATGGGGAAGGAGCATTGTACATATACCCAGACCTTGAGTGAGAGAGCATTATGATTCAAGCTGAAAAGAGTCAGATGGGGTGAAGTTCTACAATACATATCGGTTAGGCAGACAGACTTGTGCTATTTGGAGACAGGAGAGTTCAGTGTGCCTGAAATATAAGAAGAGCTTGTCTATATTTACTCAAAAGGAACTACCATTTCTAAGTGTGGATCTATTGGTGTTAGTTTTTTAGAGAATCTGTTGTCCTGTATTATTTGAATTTCTACATGAGCATGTCCTTGTTACCCTGTCCTTGGCAAGTTATTTGATTTTCGGCAGATCCCCAAACAACTCCCCTTTGCACCATTAGCGCGGACTGAAATACAGGCCTTACTCGTGCCTTACTGTGCCTTCAGCTGTGGTCTTTCTTGGTGTGATTTTCTACTTTTATGTTCCCACGTTTTGGGTGGTATATAAACCACATTATGGAGTTTGGCATTTGGGGGAGAATTCTTTTATAGATTAAATTTCATCTTAGAAAGTTCATTTCTTATCTGACTGACTGAGATTCATAGTTCCTTGCACTTGGCCTTCCAAAGCTGTTTTTGGTGAATAGTTCTGGGTAACATCCTAAGTCTATGGTGGTCATAGACTTAAAATCAGAGAATTTCCAGAAAAGCTAGAAAAGCTCTTCACTCCCACTTCCTTGCAAACTACCTTAGGCCTGATTACATCAAGCAGACAGAAAAACCAGGCACTGCTAGATTTCACTACATTTAGCCCAGAACTTTTTTTTTTTATGTATTTGAGAAGCTGAATAAAGCTAGGGTTCTTTCTCTGTTGGTAGAGTTCACACATATAAATAACATTTTGTGAATTAATACAACGAAACCCATCTATTAACTTTTGTTAAGAACCCAGATGTTTTTGTACTAAAATAACAATATTGAAATAAGATATAATATTGAAAAATGTAAAATGAAATGAACAGTCCATATCATATATCCAGTGGTTCAAAAAACTATGACCAGAGAGTGATTTATTATCTAAGAGTTCTAGTTGCCTTTAGCTTAAAAGATTGTAGGATGGGAGAGACAGGCCAAAGGGTTCTTCATACTCTTTGTTTCAACTGTACAGCAAAGGAAATGGATAAGGCACATTTAGTGGATATACTATCAAATATACTGTTCTAACTACATAATTAGATATTTGGTGAGTAATTTTATATTCTTCTTGTTTTAAGAATAATATTGATGGCAATATCCATTTTCATTGCTATGACATATTTTATCTAATACTGGATATCATGGATATTTGTGCCATAGAATATTGAAGCTCAGATGAACAACCTGGGACAATATAAATAGACATCTAGGATTTATTACTTCAATAATAATTGAATTTATCAATTCAACAAGTATATAACGAGGACCCTTATATGTCAGGCCCATATTTTTGCTGGGAATACAGTAATGAACAAGAGAGATATGATTTGGAATAAACTTTGTCTATCTTTAAATAAATGGGTAATAAAAGTTGATTGTGAACAGCAAATGAGTGTATTTTATATTTTTTTTTCTTTAAAAAATGTCAGCAGCTGATTTCTGAATTAGATGAAATGTGCTCCAGAAGAACACTTGGGAGGCTGGGAAAAGGAGGCCAACATGATGGCTTTTAATCACAGAAGTTTTAATGGCTGATGGCAGAATGGAGATTCCTTAGTGCTGGGGATAGTTAAGAGAAGTCCACATTAAAAAGTGAGAGAAGGGATGGTTTCATCAAGTCTAGAAAATCATCCTACCACTTGACTTGTGAGCGAAGCTTACAATCATGGTAAGTTATAAGGTGAGACCCAAGGAAAGCCTAGTGAATCGATGATCCCCACAAACATAAAAGAGCTTCCTCCTCTGAGACAAAGATGAGACAGCAGTAAAAACCCGCAAGGAGACGACACACCAGCTTCTCACAATAAGCCCGCCTGGCTGATGGTAAAGGCCAACTGTAGGTGAAAAAGCTGTCAGGATGTAAGGACACTTGCCAACATGGCAAAGGGGGCACTCAGGCTGCCAGGGCCTCTGGCCTGCATCACCTTGAAAAAAATGAAAGCATATAAAAAAGAAAGGAAAAGAAAGATTTAAGAATTACAAGGAGAGCAAAATGCCATCAGCAATGTTTTTCTGCATATAGTAAAATATGATGGGAAAGGCTCTTATTATTAATGCTGGTTGTTATTCAGAGTAGTTCCCCGCCCCTCCCTCCCCCCGATTTCTTTCACCCCTTATACAGGGGTCCTCAAACTTTTTAAACAGGGGGCCAGTTCACTGTCCCTCAGACCGTTGGAGGGCCGGACTATAGTTTACAAAAAAACAAAACTATGAACAAATTCCTATGCACACTGCACATATCTTATTTTGAAGTAAAAAAACAAGGCGGAAAAACACCCGGTGGGCCGGGTAAATGTCCTCGGCGGGCCACATGTGGCCTGCGGGCCGTAGTTTGAGGACGCCTGCCTTAGTATATGGGGATGCTAATTTTAGAGGTGGGATAAAAACAATGAGTTACAAGTTAAAATAAGTGGTAAACTTAGGTTTTAAGCCATACATTTATTATGTATTTCAACAGCTTCCAACAGTTTAGCTTGGAATCCTGGGAAGTGAAAAAATAATTGTCAAAGTAAAATATTTTTTCTTATTTTATGAGGTAAACATTTACATCACTGATACATTACCATACTGAGCAGTTTGGTACAACAGTAGAGTCACCAATTTTTTAGGAGAAGAAATTCAGAATGGGAGTTGTATGGACTCCCATCAGCCATGGTTGCCCAGTGTTTCTCATGCACCATTTCTAAATTTTGTTGGTTTTCCATAATGTGAGTATCCAAACCTATATTTACCAGCTGTTTTCTTCAGATGGGGAGCAGACATGTGACTGTCATTCAGATGCTCAGGAATGAGACTTGAACACAGAAGTGAGCAACACGAGGTGGTGTCCAGGTGCAGGCACTCACTGGCCAAAACCTAGAGGAGGCGCCTGGCTCCCTAGGGGTTGTGATGGAGCACCTAGATCCTTAGTTATCATTTTGATTCTGCTGTGGTTTATGCCTTTGAGCTTTATACTAGACAGAGTGGATTCTCTTGTTTGCAACCAAGACTACTGCCCAGTACAAGAGGTTAAACAATTGTTTTGCAGTTACCTGGTAGTGGCAATGGCGGAGGCCTCTCCTGCCTCTGTAATAGCACTAAGCTGTCAGTTGGACATCCCCCAAGGGCTCCTGGACTGGGAGAGGGAACAGACTGGGCTGAGGGACCCTTGCCCCCTAAGTGCACAAATTTTGTGCACCAGGCCTCAAGTATTAGAAATAATTCAGTTCATAGTTCTATGATCAAATCAAATAATCCCTTTTGTACTTGAGCAAAACTACATTTTAAAGTTCATGTACTGTCATTCTGAACCTTGGAGTGTTTGTCACTGTGGCATAGAAATTATTATTATTCAAAAATTAAATATGGAGTTTGAGGAAGTATTTCAGATGGTGTCCTTAAGAAATCAGTCCTTAAGTAAACTTCATAGTTGGAAGTTTACCTTCTTTCTTTACCTCTAATCCAGACCTCTGTGACGACTCATCCTACTGATGTATGCTGGGTGAGGTGCCATTAGTCCAGTTAACATTGACCCCACTTATGTTATCAGCCTTGCTGAGGTAATGTAACTTTAACAAGAGGCCTGGTGCACAAAAATTTGTGCACTCAGGGGGGTCCCTCAGCCTGGCCTGTGCCCTCTCGCAGGATGGGACCCCTTGGGGGATGTCCACTGCTTCCTGGGAGATTGGGCCTAAGCTGGCAGTCAGACATCCCTCTGGCAGCCTGGGAGCCCTCGGCGGATGTCCACCTGCTAGGGGGGAGTAGGCCTAAGCTGCAGTTGGACATCCTTAGCATAGCTGAGGAGGCAGGAGAGGCTACTGCCACCACCGCTATGCTGGCAGCTGTCAGCCTGGCTTGTGGCTGAGCAGAGCTCCCCATGTGGAAGTGCACTGACCACTAGGGGGCAGCTCCTGCATTGGGCGTCTGCTCCCTGGTGGTCAGTGTGTGTCATAGTGACCAGTCATTCCCAGTCGTTCTGTTGTTAGGGTCAATTTGCATATTATCCTTTAGGATAGGATAGAATAGAGGCCTGGTGCACAGGTAGGGGCCAGCTGGTTTGCCGTGAAGAGTGTCCTGGATCAGGGTGGGGGGTCTTGCTTGGGTGCCTGGGCAGCCTGGGTGAGGGGCTGAGGACCATTTTCAGGCTGGCCACAGCCCCTTCAGGGTGGGGGTCCCTACTCGGGTGCCTGGCCAATCTGAGTGAGGGGCTGATGGCTGTTTGCAGCCTGGCCAAGTCCCCAGCAGGAACCCTCACCCCATGAAGGTGTGGCCAGCCTGGGTGAGGGGTTAATGGCTCTTTGCAGGCTGGCCAAGCTTCCCAGTGGGGACCCTCAACCCATGAGGGAGTGGCCATCCTAGGTGAAGAGCTGATGGCTCTTTGCAGGCTGGCCATGGCCCCCAGCGACCCAAGCTCCCAGAGAGGCTGGCTCGAAGCAGTAACTGGTATTTATTTATCTTCTATCATTGAAACTTTGTTACCTTGAGCAGAGGCCACAGCTGGCCAGGACAGGTGGGAAGCTTGACTTCCTCCATCACCAGGGCAACCAAGCCTCTTGCTTACTCCAGCTCTGTGGCTGCTGGCCGCCATCTTGGTTGGGTTAATTTGTATATAGTCGTTTTGATTGGCTGGTGGGCGTGGCTGGGCCCCTAGTAATAAATTGACCAGAGGTGTGGTCAATTTGCATGTTTCTCTTTTATTAGATTAGATATTTTCTTCTGCAAAATCCTGACAAAGGATAGAATACTTTTGTATTGAAGCATGATTTAGTTGTTTCTCCTTCTCAAGAAAATTTTACATTTTAAAACCTAAATGCTTTTTCATCTCCAGGTGACTCTGGGGATGGCCCCTTCTCAATACTGCAGCATTCTCCCCTATAAGCTTGGAGGGAGGCTTGGTGTAATTGGATGGATAATTGCATTTGTCTTTTGGAGGTTTTTGTATCATTACTTGTACTCCTTGAGGCCACCAAACTATCCTGTTAGTGTCCCAGGCCTCTGTGTCTGCCAAGTGCTCAAATAGTACTTGGGTAGGTGATTCCCTAATGCCATTTTCCAGATGATAAAACTAAATTTCAAAGGCATTAAGTAACTTCCTAAGGTTTAGATAGTGTCTGTCCATGCAGTGTGGAGTGGAGAAAGGATGGAGCCACAACTGTGTTCAGAAAAGACAATAAACCTGATTAATTCAGGACATCACCCTGTTCATCCCACCTCTCCTCCCTCCTTTCCTCAATAAGTCTTTTTCATGAATTTCCTGGTAAGTGACTAAACCCTCCATTTTACTTTGCTTGTGTTTCTAGAGCCTTAGAGAGCTGGGATGGTGAAGTTTTGCTGGTCTATGTGTAGTTTATCACTCATGATCAGAGCATCTTGGGAAGAAGATGGACACCCTTTTACTTCTCAGCTCTGGGTTTATGCTGGGTATCCAGCAAGGAGGTCCCTCTGCCACAGTATTTCTTATTTGCTCAGGGCTTTTTGACTCCATGAGGATGAGGTTGATCAGGACAATTATCCCTTATTTGGGATTATTGTGCCCATTTCTCTGTAGACACCATTCATTCATTCATTCATTTCCTCACTCAACAAATATGTGCCAAACACTGCTACAGCGACACAATGGCCAACAAGAATAAGAGCTAATATGCTCATAGAAACTGGTCTAGAGGAGGAAACAAATAATAACCATGGAAACAAATGAGATAATCACCTTGTGACATATCATGAGGGAAATAAATGGCGGACTTAACAGAGAATATCTCAAGAGGATAGTTCTGTAAATAGGGTTGTCTGGAAGACCACTTTAAGACACTGTCTTCTGCATTGAAACCTGACAGACAGGAAGGGCTGAGCCAATCCAGAACCTGGAGAAAGACCATACCAGGCAGTGGCAACAGAAAATGCTCAGAGGTGGGGATGAGTTTGACTTAGTTGAAGAGTTGAAAAATGGGTCAGCGTAGCTGGAGCATAGTGAGGGAGAAGGTATGGTAAGCAATAGCGTAGGGTCAGCCCTTGATGGGCTTTGTTGGTGCCAGTGATTCTTAGCTGTAACAAACAGCCGAGTTGTTTCCGGTAAGCATTCATTCGCCTGGCCTATGCTTCATGTTAGATATTTAGACCATCCCAGTCACAAACCATGGCAAGGATGACTATACCATAAAATCGTGTGTTTCACTGTTTCCTAGTCTTCCCAGACTATCAACATTAGGTGCACTGTCAAGAACTGAGGAGCTTGGTCCCCAGAGAGGTGACCATTTCACCCACTGAGGACATGAGTTAGAGTGGAGTACAGGTTGCCCTGTTCCTGTTCCGACCTTCCTGTTTATCCAAGTCATTCTGAGACACTTGCATTTCCTTTGGCAGCCCACACAGCACTTAACCTTCACCATGCAAATTAGTATTAATCTATCAAGGATTCTATGCCAGCCTGTTTTTGTCCCCATTAACCTCTGGCTAGCCCTACACTTTTCCAATAAAGAGAACTCCATTTCCTAATCAATGGTCACTTCCAGATGGAAATCATAATTATGGTTATGCAGCATTCGGTTAGCATACACAGCTTTTACAAGAGTGATTGATAGAAATGAGGCAATGGGGCTGAGTGGGCCTCATGCCCGCTTGTTTTGTCCAACTTATTTTGCAGAATTTGTAGGGTAGCTATATACTTTATTGTCCAAACAGACACACTGCTGAGAACAAAGGAGACTCTATTGATAGAGTTTCAATTATACCATGAAAACAGACATAAACTGGGGAGGGGGGGGATCACACTAGATTTTCAGCACTTGGGTACTACACTTGTTAGTATATTTTTAGGCTTTTCCATGTAACAATGAGTGACAATCACTCTTTCTTGTCCTCTGTATTACAATCATGTTCATTAAGTCCATCCATTTTATGGGTCTAAAGGGGAAATCACAAGAAGACTTTTTTTACACAGACTGTCTTTTACTGGTGGCTTATGCCAAGCTAAGAAGGAGATAGCGAAGCCAAAGTCTGTAACCTTAGGACTGCCCCAAGACTCTAGATGGTTAGGAAAGTGGCAGAGAGCTCTTTGCTCCCCTCGCTCCTATTCGCCTCCCTGCATGAAGAAGGCATCTCTGAGAGCAGAGAGGTGCAGGTGGCATGGAGGTAATTTGCCTGGTGATCTCTAGCCAGACCACTTGCCTGTGACAGGAAAGGTGGATAAGGACTTATTTTCAAGACAGCAAATAATATGTTGTGTGTGATAATAAGAATGGACTGTCTTGAGGGAAAGGAATAAATGGGGTAAACCAGTTTATTACTTTTGGTATTACAGGAAATATATATACTAGAGGCCCGATGCATGAAATTTGTGCAAGGGGCTAGGCCCTCGCATCCCCGGCTTCATCCTGCGGGTCATTCGGATGGTCATCCAGATGGTTGTTCTGCTGTTTGGTCTAATTAGCATATTAGCTCTTTATTATGTAGGATATCCTATATAATGAAAGGGTAATATGAAAATTGACCCTAACAGCATAATAACTGGGAATGACTGGTCACTAGGACACACACTGACTGCTAGGGGGCAGACGCTTAATGCAGGAGCTGCCCCCTGGTGGTCAGTGCACTTACACATGGGGAGCTCTGCTCAGCCACAAGCCAGGCTGATGGCTGCTAATACAGCAGTGGCGGTGGGAGCCTCTCCTGCCTCCTCAGCAGAGCTAAGGATGTCTGAATGCAGTTTAGGCCTGCTCCCTGCTAGCAAGTGGACATCCCCTGAGGGCTCCTGAGCTGCCAGAGGGATGTCTGACTGCCAGCTTAGGCCTGTTCCCCCGGAGAGCAGGCCTAAGCCAGCAGATGGACCTCCCCTGAAGGGTCCCAGACTGCAAGAGGGCATAGGCCGGGCTGAGGGATCCCCTAGGTGCACAAATTTTTGTGCACCGGGCCTCTAGTACATATGTAAAAGTCTAGGCAACCATTACAATGGAACGACTGGAAAAACTGGTCAATCAGTAACTGTGATGCACACTGACCACCAAAGGGCAGACACTCAATGCAGGAGCTGCCCCCTGGTGGTCACTGTGCTCCCGCAGGGGCAGCACCACTCAGCCAGAAGCTGGGATCATGGCTGGTGAGCGCAGCTGCGGTCGTGGGAGCCTCTCCTGACTCTGTGGCAGCACTACCCAGTGGGAAGCAGCAGCAGCAGGCTCAGTGGGCCAGGAAGAGCATGAGTGGCATGGTGCCTAGTCCAGGTTTGGGCTCCTCCATGGCTGCCTGCTGCTTGGCACACTGCTATATTCCCTGAGAGGTCTTGGATTGTAAGTGACTATGTCATAGCTTATACACTGCTACATTCCACATACAGTTAAACAAGGAAGGTGGCTTCTGCAGTATTTGAAAAAGAGATCTGTGGCTGCTTAATCCTAATTCATCAGCAGAATCTCCAAACTGTCTACATCCTGCTTATTCTACATGGGTATGAACATATACTCCTATATATTGGCAACAGTCTGAGATTTAAAAATTAAAACCTGGCAAGACTACTCTAACACTGAAAAAACAGGATGATGCAGTGATGACATGCATGGACTCTTGCACATTTTGTGGTCAGCCCTGATTCTGACACTTATAACTGTGTGACAAAGCCAATTACTTAACTTCTCTCTGCTTCAGTTTTTCCACCCGTAAAATGGGGAAAATGGTATCACTGCCTCAAAAGGATCATGTTATATACTTACATTTTATAATCAGGGCAAAAAAATGTAGCTGTCCATACAATAGCAAGATGCCTTTCACCTGTATGAAAAGTACAGTCACTGGTGCATGCAGTATCCTGGATTGCGAAAGAGATGTCTGGCTGCCAGTTTAGGCCCAATCCCCATGGAGATTGGGCTTAAACCGGCAGTTGGACATCCCCCGAGGGGTCCTGGATTGTAAGAGGGCATAGGCTGGTCTGAGGGACCACCCCTCCTCTCAGTGCACAAATTTCATGCACCAGCCTCTAGTATGTATGTATATATCCTACACAATAAAAGAGAAACATGCAAATTGACCACCCTTCCACTATGCTCAAGCCACACCAACAAGCCATTTCCACAAGCCAATCAGGAGTGAATATGCAAATTAACCCAACTAAGATGGTGTGGACATGGAGCTGGAGCGAGCAGGAGGCTTGTGTTGCTCTGGTGATGGAGGAAGCCAAGCTTCCTGCCTGCCCTGGCCGGCCCTGAGATCCGCTCAAAGCTACAAAGTTTTAATTATAGAAGATAAATAAATCCCAGATACCTGCTTCTAGCCCTCGAGTGTGGCCAGCCTGAAAATGGCCCTCAGCCCCTCACCCAGGCTGGACAGGCACCCCAGCAGGACCACCCTCACCCTGAAGAAGCTGTGGCCTGCCTGAAAACAGCCATAAGCCCCTTGCTTAGGCTGGCCAGGCACCCCAGCAGGACCCCCAACCCTGAGGATCCCGATGGATCCTGCGGGCAGCAGTAGTAGCAACATAGGTCATGGAAGGGAAGATGGGGTTCACTGGAAGCTTTCACCTGAGTCAGGGTTGCCATAAAGATGATCCTTAAAGAATGTTAAGAAATTATCCAGGAACAGGAAACCATACACATTCAGGCCTAGAGGTTAGAAAGAATGTGAGTCATTCAAGGGCCTACAAGGAAAGCATGTGGCTAAATCCACAGAGGAAAAGGACAAGCTCAAAATGATGCCAGAGAGAAATAAGCAACTACCTTAAGAACATGGAACTTAATTCTAAGGGCAGTGGGAAACCATGGAAGAATTTTAAGTAGGGATGTGAAATTGTCAGATTTGTCTTTTTAAAAGTTCACTCTAACTGATGTAGATTTATCTATTGGTCACCTCTTGTTTTTCCCAAGACTTTCTCTCTAACATTTTAAACCCTATGTTAATTTTTTTAATCTCCATTTAAGTTGGAAATACCAAAACTTATTTATCAAAGGAGTTATTTCATACTAGAGGCCTGGTGCACAAAAATTTGTGCACTTGGGGAGGGGGTACTCTTAGCCTGGCCTGTGCCCTCTCGCAGTCTGGGACTGCTTGGGGGATGTCCACCTGCTGGCTTAGGCCCACTCCCTGGCATCCTGGGAGCCCTTGAGGGATATCCACTTGCCAGCGGCCTAAGCTGCAGTCAGATATCCTTAGCACTGCTGAAGAGGCGGGAGAGGCTCCCGCCACCACCACTGTGCTGGCAACTGTCAGCCTGGCTTGTGGCTGAGCAGAGTTCACACTGTGGGAGCGCACTGACCACCAGGGGGCATCTCCTGCATTGAGCATCTGCTCCCTGGTGGTCAGTGTGTATCATAGTGACCAGTCATTCCCAGTTGTTCTGCTGTTAGGGTCAATTTGCATATTACCCTTTTATTATATAGGATAACCTCTCTTGCATGGAACTCAGTTTGAGAAGTGCTCACTTGCATAATTTCCTCTGCCTGAGATGCCTCCTTGCCTTGTTGAATTCCAGCGTATCTCACCAGACCCAGATCCAACCCATCTTTCCAGTCCTGGCACAAATGTCTGGAGTCCCTCCTAGAACTTACTGTCAGCTCTAAAGTCAGCTTTATTCATCCTTTAACCCAAGGCTCTTTTCAGATCTTAAAAGGCTGCAATTCTAGGATATCAGAAACTGTGTATTTTCTGAACTCCTATAGTGCACCATTGGTACATCTCTTGGGCACTTATCAGTAGACCTGGTATTAGAAGGTAGGGATTTCTGTGCTTCTCTCACACTTCTGTCTTGTTCAGAGGAGGAATTTGATTGCTGTTTAATTAATCTCGCCCTTGAGCAGCCACCTTTACGCTATTGTAAGTCACACATAAATATAGTTCCTTTGTATCCTGGGCAGAACTACAATCCTCCCAAGCATGTCTGGGTGCCTGTTAGCACCTGCACTTGCAGGCATGCCAGAGCAGAGAGCTCTTCCCAGACTCAGCCCACTGGGACCCATGCAGCCCTGGCACACTCTTGTCACCCACCCTATATTTTTAGCCCCCATATTGAGACTCTGGAGTGCTATCCATGGTCCCCAAGGACATCTGGGAGGCACAGAGCAGGACAGGCATGTGAAGGGCATGTTCATCTCTCCATAGTGCTTTCTCCATTTCCCAGTCAGTCAACCAGAAAAAAGAAGGTCTGTTTCTTATTGTGTCTTTGGGTGTTTCTCAGCCTGTGCCTAAGAATAGGCTTCCTTTGGTGCAAAGGGTATCACGCTGCATTTCCCCTTTTGTGGTAGCGTATGTGTGTGGTGAAGGCAAGTGGGGAGTAATGGTTTTTTTCATGGAGTGCCCCCCACGTCCGTGTCGGCTCCCCTTGCCGGGCTTATTCCTCTCCCTCCTGTAGGGAAGGAGTGTCAGAGGGTGTCAGGATAAATTTTCCGCTCCCACTTGCACCTTTTCTTTCTCCCTCTCTCTCCCTCCTCTCTTTTGATTCTGTCTTGATGTCATCTCTTCAAAGTATACTACCTGTAAAATATTGATTCACAGCAGGCTGCACCTGCCAGGATCAGATTTCTCTTCTGCTGGCAGCAAGTAATAAACTACCGCAGACACCACAGACACTGCAGACCCGGGTGCCAGTTCCACCGCCGCCTCACACACATCTGTCTGTCTTACACTGCCTGGCTCTACATAATGAAACAGCGATCAGAGACATTGCAGAGCTAGAAAACCAAGTAACAACCAGTGGGGACATAAAAGAGCCACCGGAGCCTGCAATCAGAGAGTGTAGCAGGTGTCACCTCGAGCAGCAGAGGCATGGGGAAGCTCCATGGTTTCCTGATAGCAATTGGAAAAATAGCAAAGGAAAGCAAAGCCCCAGGTGAACCACTCACAGGAGCATAATTGCATTGGCCTCCACTTTCCCTGTCTTTCCTCCTCTCTCCCAGGCATTGTGGGCCAGCTTGTGGAAATGATCACTTATGAACCCTGCTGGGAATATCAAAGGTAGAGGGAGCTCTTATGAAACAGGGGTGAATTTTGTTTGTGGAGGAAAAAGAGAATTCATGGCCAGACAGCAGGGCAGGGTGGTGAAGAGCTTGGACTCTGGAGCCAGAACCCAGGTTTGGTACCTGGCTTTGCTGCTTACATCCATGTGATTGGGGGCAAGTTGCTAAACTTATGGTGCCATTTCTTTGTTGGTATAATGGGATTGTTGTTATGATTAAGTGAATTAATAGTTGTAAGGCATTATGAATAGTGCCTGGTACATAGCACGGTTGAAATATTTATTAAATACACACATACAGTTTCTCTGATGGGAAGTTAGTGGGAGCAGTATGGGCATTCCTCCTCCCTTTGGGGCTGTGACTCATTCTCTTGGAAGAGTCCAGAGCAGATAAGCCCTGGGGGATCAGAAAACCTGGGGGAGCCTGAACATTCTCCTCTTGCTTTGTCTGCAAATGTGCACTAGTTCCAAGGTGTTCCGCTTTCTGAGGTGACTCTTCAGAAGCAGAGAAGTTGTGAGAAGAGCCTCCTGATCCTCCATGAAGCATGTCTGTGTAATTCATATTCTAGCTAAGGGAGTAATGTATTAAAAACAGAAGCAGCTTATTTGAAAAAGAAATGACAGGAAACTTGCCCTACCTGGTGAAAGAAATAGACTTACAAGTCCAGGAAGTACAGAGAGTCCCAAACAAGAGGAACCCAAAGAGGCCCACATCAAGGCACATCATAATTAAAATTCCAAAGTTTAAAGACAAAGATAAAATCTTAAAAGCAGCAACAGAAAAGCAGTTAGTAAGAAGAAGAAAAAGAAAAATATGAACAATAAAATGGCAATAAATACATATCTATCAACAATTGAATCTAAAAATCGAAATAAACAAACAAGGAATCTAATGAACAAAATAAATTGATGAATAAAATAGAACCAGAGGCATGGAACCAGGAACAGACTGACGAATTTCAGAGGAAATGGGGGAGGGGGAGCAGAAATAGATTAACCAAAGAATTTATATGCATATATGCATTACCTATGGACACAGACAATAGGGGGGTAAAGGCCTGAAACTGGGTAGAGGGGGACCACAGTGGTGGTGGGGGGGGGGAGGGAGAGAGATCTGTAATACTCTCAACAATAAAGATTTAAAAAAGAAAAAACAAACAAAACAGAATGGTCATCCACAGTCAATAAATCTGTCATCAGAGATGACAGCTCTGGGTTTGCATTCTTGTTTTACTGCGACTTTGAGCAAGCTGGTAAAGGTGGCCATAACATCGGCTCAGCCTGTGCAGAGAGATGATTTTTTACTCTATTAAGCTACTGAGGGGATCCTACCACTCACTACCCTCCAGGGAACCTTCCCTTTTGCAGTACAGGGAAATTTACCCCTTCTGACCAACTATTCAGCTTCCTTTGAAGCTGTTTTAATTCAGATTTGGTTCATCTCATGATGGCTTTAGAGTCAGTGGGGAAAACATTTACAATATGACAGACTGGCAACCTGTGTTTTTTACATCTATGATTAGTGAAATCATGGACCTTTTATGCTCAATGTTCTTTTGTTTTTTGTTGGAAGGGATGTCCTTTGAGACCCCTCAGTTTCTCACTTTATATTCTTTCTCCTCTTCAAGCCTCAAAGCCTCTCTGTACAGTAGCCGGCCTCCCTTTGAAAAGGCAGGCTAGGGGACGTTTCATCTGAAGCTGGCCATCATCAGTAGTCTGCAGGCAAAAGGAGACTGCCAAGTCAAGTGGAGCATCCATCCCCCTGCTGGGGTAAAGGTTAGTTCCTTCAGAACGAGAGGGCTGATTTCCAGTCCCCAAAGACCTGGAAGGGTGCTACAGACTTGTGGGCTTTGTGTTGGTTCAGTGAGCCCACCTTGTCATCCTCACTGTGGCATGCTCCACAGAACTGCCTTGTTCTTTCTTGTGCCAAGATCCTAAGTTGTTGGTGGTGCCCCTTTTCTGATAAAAAGCTGGAGATGAGCACTGTGCAGAGCATCTTGGGACAGCCAAAGGGGAAGCTGTGGGAAACAGAATATCTGCCATAAAGAATGGTAGTGAGGTGCCAGCAGGAGGACATGGGGCTAAATCTAGACCCTAAGCCAGGTTTAGTCAAAGCCATGATGTGGAGAGTGAATGTCTTCTGTGAAAAAGGGAGGGATTTTTGGGAACCACATGTAGAGGTCCAGTGGAGTGATCAACTGTCTGGGCTTGCAGAGCAGTTCTGCGGCTGCATGGCCTCGGGGAAAGTCATGTAACCTCTCTGTCTCCAGCTCCTCATTGTTACAGTGGGTTGTCATGAAGATTGAACTTGATGATCTGTGTAAAGCACTTAGTAAGGCTCAGATTACTGTTAACACGTTAGCATTTCTTTATTTAGTATTGTAAGTAAGGAGTTCAACAGGTTATAATTTGCTCGGAATGCAATGGGAAAACCATGGAAGAGAGATCTTTTTAAAGGCCAGCAGGTAAAGAACTTAATAGTCACCCTAGGTTTTTGTCTTCTAGCAAAATTGTTCATATTCTTCCTCCTATTTAACTGCTTACCTCCCTGGTAAGTAGTAGATACTCCATAAATATTTGTTCAACAAATGTACCAACATTCAGTCTTATATTTGTGTCTGTGAGCTCAGTGATCATTAGTGGGCTAAAAAATTTCACCAGTGGCTCCAGTGATCCAATTACAATTTATTGTTCCTTTCAACTAAAAAGAGATCTTTCTGTTGTCTATTCAAAGGCTGTTAAATCACGTTGTTTACCCATATCTACTGTCGTAGTAAACAACCTGCTTCCCTATTTATAATGATCTGGCCCTCTAGCAACTTCAGCGTGAAATTATAGCTAATTTGCCTACAAATGTCAAGTGGTCATAATAATCTGGCCACTCAGTGTGTGTATGTGTGTGTGTGTGTGTGTGTGTGTGTGTATATTTCATTACTAACTAAACTTGAATTTTAGCTTTATGCTTTTGGTGGCAGGAATTAACCAAAGCAGGTAAGGGTGTTGTGTAGGGCATTTCTATTATAGTTTCTGTTCCTGAAGAGAGAGAATGAGTGAGCTTTGTTTTATATTGACTAATATTCATTCAAAAAGAAGAATGCCAAGATTTAGGTAGAAATATCAGTAAGTCACTTTTATTAATAACATTGAAATGGGACACACGATGCCTGCCATATTACTTAGGAAATTGCTTGGATAACAAAAGCCCTTCTACTTCATGAGTAAACACAGACAAGGATATATGAGTCACAGAGAGGCTAGTTCAGGTAATGGCTGGCATCTACAGTGATAAAAGGAAATGATGGAAGTTTGGAGAGCAAAATGAAAATTCATTTGAAGGGGAGAATTAATAATGTTAGCTAGCATGTTTGCTCATCTGTAAAATGAGGAGTTTGGGGCTGGATCAAGTCCAAGGTTCTTGCCATCTTTGACACATCATGGATCTAGGGATCCAATAAGGAGCGGACAGGCAACAAAGGGAACTGACAGGCTTATTTATTAAAAGATATGTTTTTCCCCCTCAAGAATGGAAGGTTCCATAAATAATGTTTAAATCAAAGGCATTTTTAAAGATAAAAATGAAATTATAACAAAATACATGCAAAAATAATAGAACACACACACATACACACACACACACACACAAGTGTCATACTATCAGGCTGATGCTTCAGTGCACTGCTATTTTTCTCTGGGAGTGAGCTATTTGGCAAGTTCATTAAATCTTTGGGACATTGAATAACGTTTAGCAAACCATTTCTCTGTTGCACTAACGAGTATACCCAAAGCCCCACAGAGTGGGGAATTTAGGAAACTTCAGTAACTTGTAGTCATATGTAGCTTTAGTACTGAGAGAATCTGCTTCAGAATGGAAAATTAGATGAGTGCATATCATGGGTTCTTGAAAATTTCTATGTTTGGTTGAACATTTTGGAAAAGAAAGATGTTCACCCAAATGTGCACTCCCCAATCATAAAAATTGTCACTGGAGAGTGGTTGCCCAATCATGGACATTTTTGTCAAAAAACGCTTTGCCTCTGGGTCATTTCTTCTTGGTAGGTCACTATTCTCCTCAGTGGTCTATTAATAGAGTACTGTCCATCATTTCTTGGCCCAGGATGTTAAGAGAGTAGGCCTTCATTGTAGTCTCTGTTTGCCCTTAGACTCCAAAGTTCAACGGGGATGGCAGAACCCTAGGCTGGAAGAACCCAGATTCCTGATGCATCACATAAAGAAATCGTCCCACCTACTGGAAATCCTGTTAAATGAATTAAGAAGTAAAATTCTATAAACTTTGGGGTTTATTTTTATAGAAATTTTCTGATTGCTAGATACACTAAATCCAGTAGTCTTGTATAGTATGGTAAATTAATTCATTGGAGAGAAACACACACACTCTGATTTATGGGTGTGGAGCCTACTGGGAATCCTGATGTGTCCTGTGGTCTAAAGCTATGAGGAAAGAGAAGTCAGTAATCCTTTTTTAGTGGTGTTAAACGCTTATAAACGACTGGAGTTCTCCAGCTTTCTTCTTGTCTAAGTCAAGGTGGGACATTTTGCTGCAGCCATTCAGAGTGTCAAAAAGTTGCTCTATAATTGCCAACTTGATTTCAGAGAGAAACACAAGTGTCTGACTTTTTTTCTCCAGCCATGCATGATGAAAGGGGACAAATGTGATTGGTATGAAGCGGGCAAAAAATGTTGTGAGGACTTTAGTATAAAATGCCATTTATTGTTACACCTACTGCACAGGCTTAGACAATGAACCACAGAATCTTCAGCAGTCAATAGCCACATCATGTTTTCTGCTGTTGCTTGCATTGACAAGACACAATGGGCCAAATAGCATGAGCCACAGATGTATCTGCTGGTCAAAGGAATTCCCTGTTAAGACTCAACCTTCCCCCTTTAACTGGTACTCATGGTTCTTTGTAGCTGTTTGCCATCAGTGCACTCATTAAACCAAAAATAAACCCAAGAGTTAATCAGTCTCATATAATCTTAAAGGCAGAACTCTATATACTCGTAAAGATATAAACATATCACCATTGTAAAAATTGGTAGAAACTGATCATAACCAAAACCTGAGCAAGGGGAAATTGATCACTATAACAAACAAAATGTGGTAAAACAGTTTAGTTAGTATGAAGACAAGGTGAAGGAAAAAGGGGCAATTACAATCAGGATTGTTATAGACATGTTAGTATATTAAATTCATCAGCTAGTTTGAGCAAAACTAATAAGAACCTCTCTCCTAGGGCGAAGATGAATGTTTCCAGATACTTTTGTGTTTTGAACACCTCGAGGAGTCCTGCTGTCTCTCTTGGGATGGCTTGTGTGTATGTGCATAATTTACAGAAACACTATCAGTCAATGCCTACTTCACTCAGCTCCCTGTTTGTCTGAAGATCAAATATTAAATCATCATTCTTTGAAAGTCTCCAAAGCAAATCAGAATATGTTTTAGTAGACTACTAAAATTTTATTTTTCTTTTCTTTTTTTAATGATTGGGGATTACTTAAAAGTAGCAAGTTCTTCTAGGGCCAGGAGCAAGAAGAAGTAAGGTGCCTATGGTGTAAAATTTAAGGAGGCACTATTCTCACCTTGCATCTGCAAGATCCCACAGTGAATTCCTCCTTAAATTTTGCACCGTAGCCATTTTATGCCTCACCCTAGTCCCATCCACTGAATGCCACAGATTGACTAGTTTGAAAGGTGTACATCAGAGGTGTGCAGAGCAACCTGGGCCTGCTTAAGCATGGTGTTGGAGCTTGGATATCAGTAACTTCTTAATGAGAAATATAGGGAAATCAGCTCCAATGTCAAGGTGAGTTCCTGCTGAGCAGATGACACCAGGAAAGAAAAGCTTGTCTTTTGGTCCTTGCTTGAATAATAATAATAATAAAAAGACCTATAATTGGATTTCCTTAAAGACTTGGAGAACTTACATCTTTATAACTTTTCAGATTGAAAGGTAGTCCTTTTGAATTCTATTAGCTTTGCAGCCTACATTTTTTAGAAAGTAAGATTATGTAGCTTCTGAAGGAAATCAGGAACAATGAAGTGAGCAATATTTGCATTCACAAGTTATTCTGTGTTGGCAGATTGTCATCTTTTGTAGAAATATTATAATTTTTCAAAAGGACCACTTTGAAGATAAAGAATAATCTTTAATCATTTTTTTTAATAAAAAAAGTCATTTTGAATGTTCAAAGATCCCATTGTCCTTTGGCATGGTGCAGCCCACTTCAGGTAACCACATTGCAATCAAGGGCACCATCCTCCTCTCGTCTTCAACTCTGCCAGAATAATAGCCCAGATTCACCCACCTGCCCCTTAAGTTTCCACAGGTTCCTGTTAGCAGAGGAATGAGAACCCTGTTATCCAGGAGATTTTAGTAGCCTGACATCTAAAGAAATGACAGCTACAGTCAAATAGAGTAGCTAGCAAATTTCCAGATACTTTTATATGACGGATCAGAAAACTATATTTTTATATTCCTTTTGTAGTTTAAAATCCTAAACCTCAGTGACCTGCAATGTGTGAGAAAGAGTTGCCTACACTGAGGTCACTGAGAAAAAAACAAGATCTCTGAAAACAATGCCTTCCTGGTTACTTACAGAAGTTTCAAGGGATCAAGGTTGGTAGACTGAATCTTGACTTTTAGAAAATTGTAGATCTTCATGTCACATGAAAGATGGAAGTTTTTATACATATTAACTAGACGTAGTGATGTCACCATCAGGACTCAGAAGGTGATTATAAATATAAATGCTATGTTGAATGCATGTCTTCTTGGACATGATAAAACACTGTCCTGGGTTTGCTTCTACTGCTCCTCTAAAATTTAGGCAGTAGGGAGAATCTTTTTTTGCCCTTAGATGGAAGATACCATGACTTTTACATGAATTCTTAGGAAAAATACTGGTATGTGATTCCTTGAAGCCAATTCAGAGATTAGATTTTCTGGCCCAAATGCTAAACTATTGCTTTCATCTTTTAAAGATAAGACTTCTGTGTGCTGAGTCCCCACCCCCATGCTAGGACCTATAATTGACTTATTTTGTTTTCTGTTTGCTAGCTGCTTTTTATCTTCATCAGGGTCAAAACTAGGGGCGGGAGTATAAGTGAGGGCCCAGGGTTCTTCCTTGAGGGTGCTTTTCTGGTCCTTCAGAGAGAAGCCCATCACCAGGACTTCTCACTTGTGGTTCCCTTAATATTGGGATTGCACGTGACCGCTTCCTGGGCTCCTGGGTAGTGGCAGTTCATCTCTAGACTCCCATTGGAGTCTAAGACTCAGGAAACTCTCACTCCCTTGTGACCTCCTCCTGGTATGGGAGAAACCACTGTTGCCTTAGGTATAGACCGACCCAGCGAGCTGCTTGCTCTGCCTGCTTGGTTCTTGGGTATATTGGGAGCTACTCTCAGTGGCTCTGTTGCAGAGAATGCTCTCACTAGGCTTGATGTGAGGAGTTGTACCCACAATGAGTATCTTCACAGTATTAGTAGGTAACACAGTGGCTTCCTTCACATTAATATCGTCATAAAGTCACCTCCCCCTTCTTTCTAGCTCTGATCCTTTTATGTCCTTGTTTGTGATGACTCTTATGCTCATGTTAGTGCCTATTATGTTATGCCACAGTCTAAATTGTGGCTAGAGGAGCCCATTTTAACACTGTAATACATAAATGAAAGAGTAATCAAAATGTTTTCTATTAAATAAACATCCTATATAATAAAGAGGTAATATGAAAATTTGAATCTCACGTTGTAACACCATCACAAGATGGCGGCGTGCACTGTGGCAGAGGGGGGGCAGTGGGGACAGGGCTGGCGGCCACTCTGCACAGCTTCTGCCAGGGTTCCTGTGGCCCCACAGGGGTGCGGGGGTCCCAGCGATGGTCACTAGTAATTTAATAAGATTTTTATCTAATGATTTTTGTCTGCTGAATATGATCAATTGATTAAAATTCTTTGCTGCAGCCTGCCCAGTCCCAGCTGTTATACAACTCACTTGCAGGTAGATTGTGTAGGGTGTGTTAGTGAGGACACCCTCACTAAGGAACTTTTACCCAAACACCTACCCAGTTGACTTCTCAGGTTCAGAGACACATACTCCCTGTTCACTTGGCCCAGCCAGGACGTCGGCATTCCCCACCCATCAATCATTCCTTGGCTGGTTGTAGGTAACCATGTCCAGTCCCTCAGAAGATAGGGGTGATTTGTAGATTTCTATTATTTTTAAAGAACAATAAAGATTTCCCCATGTTATGCACTCTATTAAATCTATAAATCACAAAGAATAAGCTATTGACCAATAACACTCTTTACAAATCATTTAACCTCCTCAGAAGAGATCTTGTCAGCATTAGGTGCGTAAATACAAGAGCTAGGGCACCAAAAGCTGCCATGCACATGTTTAGAAAAGTAAACTTCATTCCAGCCTGGCCACCCAGTGGGCAGGAGCTGAAGGCTTCCCTCCCTTATGGAGGTCTGAGGCATATTGATATTTGAGAATGCAGGGATGTGGCAGTGAAGGAATATAATGTAGGAAACCTGGAGGGCTCTGTTAGTAGCCAACTCCTAGAACTTTCCTTTCTATACCTTTCTCATTTTTTTCTCTTATATTTGGAGCAGTACGTTGCAAGGATTTGGGGAGTGTGTTGATGCCGAGAGAAGAAGCTGGAAGCTGATGGTTGCAGGATGCTCCCGGCTGGAAGCTTTTAGGAGGCAGTTGGTGTTTCTTACTGAGTTGTTCCCCTGGGCTCACCAGGGAGAGAAGTTGACAGGTACTGCAGAAACACAGGAAGAGAAGGGAGGCTAGCATAGAATAAAATTATAAGAAAAAAAATTCACCACATTAGTATTCAATACACATATTTTCTGCTCATGAAAGCATTAATGCAGGCAAAAGATATTTCTTAAGCAAATTATTTGCCTTGAAAGAAGAGTACAAACAACCCAAATGAAGTAACTTCCTATAATTTTCTATTCTTTACTGTAGATCATTCAACACATTTTACTGACTATCTCTCCTCCACATTTGCAATGGATACATACGTTTAAATAGGACGCAGGCCCTGCCTTTTGGGAGCATACAGTAAGGATGCTAACTGATATTTGGTAGCTGACCTATTGCTTTAAACTAAAATTTCAGAGCAGCAATGAAACTATCAGTTTTCTACTATGTGATGAACATAACATAAAAAGTATTTCTAATGTTAATTTCTCCTACCCAAAGAACTCAGGGGATATAATAGAACGATGGCATCTAACACCAAAAGCCATATAGTCTATTCTTTTATTCATGAGAAAAGACAGAATTTACCTGAGAATATACATGTCCCTTCTTACCAGACATTCCTTTTTATTATTATCTTCTAATTTCTGTGATTGAAGCAAAAAGTTATTTCTTAAATCTCATCCTCAGGGCTTTAATCTTTCATTTACTCAGTGAACCTGGTTTTGTGGCCTGTCATGCAACCCCGATATCTACTCTGTAACTTAGCATATCATTTTACTTTCAGCCTTATCAATCTCATGTGTTTGCTGTAGAGCATAATTCATCTTTTTCTTCAGCAGAGTGTGCGTTTTTTTAGGATGAACTAGCACCTTGTGTTCCAGTTAAGTGAGACTCTTCCCCATAATATTGCCTAGTGCTTTTTTATATCCATGTTTTTGTCTCTCTTTCCTCTTCTCTCTCCAGCCACTTAAATCTTTCTTACCTTTTATATAGAACACAAGTGGCACCTTTTTTGGTTACCCTGAGTAAGTCCCCTCTGATCTAACCCAAGGCAGACTTTTTGCTATGAATGAACATTGTGCTAGTCATTAATGCTGTTTACTGCATTTGGTTCTCTCTCTCATTTGGGTTGTGTTGTAAGATTGTTCCTCCTTGGTCCTGAGCTCAAGCATAGTCACGACACATTTTGAGCCAACACAATCTGAATGGAAGGGGTATGTGTCACCTCCATATGGAAGCTTTAGGAGTCAGTATGTGCTTTACCTTCTTTCCCTCTGCCAGGGAAACTAGTGATATTGCAGGTAGTGATTGCTCTGTCAGCCAGGATGATAGCGTGAGAATGAATGATGATGATATGAAATTGAGCCCTTAGTCAATCTGCAAAAGGTATGTAATATGAGCAGGAAGCAAGCCTTTGTTATTTAAGCCATGAAGATTGTGAGGTTGTTCATTATTGCAGCAAAACCTAGTTTATTCTGACTGATGATGTGGATACATAATGCTGATGTTTCTTTTTATCCAATTCACTTAAAAGTGCTTGTTGATATTCAGCCCAGTCACCTGAAGCACCAGATACACAGGCTGGGGCTTCAGGTGACTACATGCCCAGCCTGTATCTGACTGACACACAGGAGGGACTCTAAGGAAGAACCAAGAAGAAAAGCAGAGCTTTTGGTCACCTATTTTCTCAGCGGCGGTGGCAGTTCTTTTCCAAGGAGTCATTTGTACATAAGGAGTGTGTGCAATTAGAAGTGAAAAAGATAGTTCTTTTTGGTCTGACTCCCAAAAGGCTGGTGTTCCCAGGGTTCTGTCCGTGGCCCTCTTTTTTTTTCTGCACATCCTCCCTGAAAAAAAAAAATCTCATATTCCACCATGATTTCAACCACAAACTTTATGTCTATGATTCCCATATCTGTATTTCTAGCCACAGGAAGATGTGCCTAACCGAGTCCTTCCTAATTTTCTGACCCGCAATATCATCAGCAAAATCAAGAGGTTATTTTAAGCCACTAAATTTTGGAGCAATTTGCTATACAGCAATAGTAACATATCACTGAATTATTTTCATTGTTCTTCTTGCTCGTTCCCTCAATAGTGCTGGGGGCCAGCAGGCTTCGTTGCCCTTATCCTACAATCCTTTATCCAGTGCACCTTCCTGCCCTTCCCATAGAGGGACCACACTTACTGAGGCACAAAGCTAATGCCTACAATTACACGGTTAATAAGTAGTAGAGCCAGGATTTGAACTCAGGCATTTACTTTTAAAGCTGATGCTCTTCACCATTATTCTTTATCCCCTCTATTCATTTTCAGAACACCCAGCCTCCCATCTTTTAGTCTGATCACACTTGGAGAACTTAATAAAACAGTATTTGATGCTGAACTCATTTTTCAATTGCTAATAAATGACCATCCTTCCCTGGCTGAGGAAATAAATCAATTGTATTCTGGGTCTATAGAAACATTTTCTGAAATAGGGTCTGTGTGGGTCAGCCAAGAACATATTAAGTGGTATAACAATATCATTACCAACTCTTTCACCACTCTGATTCTGTATTGCTAGACATTTGCAACAATAATTGCTTTATAAATCCATATGTGAAATTTACTTTTTTTTTAAAAGAAGAGAGAGAACCTTAAAAATGACTTCCATAGAATTCTGTATAGGTAGTGCAGACTTACATTTCAAGGTGACCTACCCAAATAATAGAAATATTATTCATGGAAAAGATGATCAAAAGTATATCTACAGACAGAAACAACCTGAAAACTACATTTCAACTTCAATGTAATATAATGAAATACATTTCTGTTGTTTTCTGAAATTTGTGAGATATAATCCAATACACTCAAATACTTTAACAATTAAAATATTAAAACAATTAATTTTTTTTAGGGGGTGAAACAGGGAAGAAATGAATTTTGAACATCATCATAACTTTACATATGCTTGGTGCCTTTGCCACAGGGACCTTTAAACACTTCAAGAATGATTTATCAAGCATGCATTAATCCTCCCAAGGTCCTCAGAGAATATGTGAGAAGTAAACAGTGTTTATCAATAGTTTTGTTCTCTTGCAAAAAGAAACCCGACCTTGGCAACCAAAAGGTGATAGAAGTTGCTGTGACAATTTCTGTGAGCTCATTGACTGCGGATGCAACTAGAACATCTCTACTGAAACTACCAGTTTCAGATACATATTTGCATGAAACAGGGTGGGGAGGGTGCTCTCATTTCCTCCCTCCTTCTCTCCCTCCCTCCCTCCCTCCCTCCCTCCCTCCCTCCCTCCCTTCTTCCCTTCTTTCCTTCCTTCCTTTCTTCCCTCCCTCCTCCCCTCCTTCCCTCCCACCCTTTCTTCCATCCCCCTTCCCTCTTTGCATATTTTCTGAAATGGTTCCATTTCTGACTAAGCATTGGAAGGAAATCCAGTTCTTGCTTTTCCCACTCTTCCTCCTTTATACTTAATATGAAAACATAATTTTATCATAGGAGTTCCTGATTTACATTTCTGCTCCATTGGTGGATTTCCCCCTTGGTTTTCAGCAACATCTCACTCCTAATGACTATTTATAGCCTCCCAGGGTTTCTTTAGCCCTAAGTATCATCGTTGAATTTATCAGAGTTCTTGCCTATCCTGATTGCCTAGGTGCACCTGCTGTGGGATTTATAGCCTTGAAAATAAGTACCAAACACCTAGTGGCTTCTAAACTTTTTTTAAAAAATAAGTCTTTTGAGATAGGTTGTTTCTCACCCTTCCTCCTTAGGAGGTCCACAGTAGCTGTTTCTACATGATATTGAATCATCCAGATGAAAAGGAAAAATTCTGTCAATCTTCTGTTCTCAGCTGTAGTTTAATGTAAGAGGCATTTGTGTGGTTGTTTTGATGAAAACAAGCTTGGGAGGAGGGAGAGGAGCTAGATCTCTGCCTACCAGGCCCTCATATCTCTCATCCCGAATTACCGGGCCCGTTTCTCCCACGGCCATCATCTTGAGACCAAAAGAGATACTATCTGCTTTTGAGATCAAATTCTGGTACCAGTGTTTTCTGTCCCCAAATCTGCCCCTCCTGTCCCATGCACTTGGTCCTACCCCACAGCCTCCCTCTGAAGTCCTTGCACAAAAGCTGAATATTTGTTACATGAGTTCACTCCCTTTCCATTCACAAATAATGAGGATCATCTCACTTAAAGACCATCTGATGTATGTGTTCTGCTGTATCTGTCAGTGCAGAGCAGGGAAATGTGAAGAATGAGAGACTTCTGATGAGAGGTGATGGGTAAATTGTTAAATCTAGGATAACCTCTTCCATTTCTGATGTGAGGAAGTGGGGATTGAATGTATAAAGCCCCCAGAGAAAGCCAGTGAGTGGATTAACGTGACACCTTGATGGTTTAAGAGATACCGACGAGACCAAGTTTGCTTTTCCACGTAGCGCCAAGATGAGGAGCTCTGGGCATGCTCGGGTGGGTGGCTGAAATGGTTTGAGAACTCACTTTCACAAATCACCTGTGTTTCCTTTCAGAGCAGCCACAAGCCTGTGGTCATATTCCTAGGACTGAGCGGAAGGTTGTATGCTTCTAACCTTATACTACTGAGCTGATTAATGTCTGGGGCCTCTTCATTATAAGCTGAGATATCAGGTGCTTGATATGATAGCATCCTGCCTGTGGGAGGGGAGCCCGAAAGCAATCTAAGTTTTGAAATCTGAAGGTCTCCTCCTTGTGGAACTTGAACTTAAAGGGACCTCCTGCTACATTCAAGTTGACATGACTTAGCCCATTACCCAGTTTCCCCCAACTTTTTGCCTTAATTAAGTGGGGAAAACTTCAGGTCCTTTTCTGTCTCCATTGGCTTTCCAGTCCTGTAGCCACTATTATATATCTCTGGGCAGATTCTTGTCATCTTTAGTACAGACTCATCCCTTTGGCTTCAGGTCACTGCGTTGTCTACTGGTGGTCCAGCCTGGTTCCTGGCATCTGGGGAAGAAGAACGCTTGTCAGTGTCATGGCTCAACAGTGGCAATGTCCTAACTCCACAATCTGGGATTTCTTTGCCTCTAAGAGCTAGGGAAACTTTGTTTCCCCCACTGTCTATCCTTTTCCTGGCCCCGCAATCTTTCTTGGTGATTCCTATGAATTCTACTGTGCGTTCTCTATTTGAGGATTTTTTTTTTTTTTACAATAATCAGTGTACTCTATACCTGACTCTTGTTACCCAAGCTAATTCCTTTCATCACCCCCAAGCTCTTACCCATCACCTAGCTCTGCTTGAGCAATCCCTGGCTCATTGCATCAGTCCCATGTTCCTTATATAAACCCTCTTGTCCTGTTTTGGGACTCCAGACACTTTAATGCTGGTGTACTTCCACAACTTCCGTAGTATCTGTATCATTGGTTAATCATCATTAACAAAGGCATGCGCCTGCACACGGAAACGTATGTAATTGTGTGTACAAAACTGTAGTTTCTTTACAGGTCTTGAAAAATAAGTTAGCACCCACAGAAGCCTAAGCAATTACTGAAGATCATCAGACCTTCCTGCCACGGAAGACTTCTGGCAGATGGTTGTTTTTATTTTTGGTATTTTTACTGCAAATTTGGTTCCATAAAGTTGAGACACAGTAAAAAGAGCCCATTCAAAGCTGCCTGCTTTGGTTTACCTTTGCCTTGTGGGCCAGTCAATGGCAGCCAAATGATACCATGGAGAAGAAAATACAGTGTTTTGGACTCATTAAAAGAAAGTCACTTATAGTGGCGAGTTATTTCACTTCTTATTTTTGTTACAACTGTATTAATATTTATGGAACGATCCCTGTGGTTTCTTTTCTTATATTGTAACTCCCTCTACTCTGGCTTTGTCTCCCATGTCTTTCATACTTTTCCTGGAAGATCTGAGACCTAGAAGTGAGCAGTCATCGCAAGCCCCCCACTCATCTAGAAAGTGTTTGTGAGAGCTGACAGGGAAGGCTTTCTGCATTCCAGTTGATCACATCACCATTCCTCCTGCCATTTCAGCCAGAGTAGAAGGATGGTGGATGCCCCAACACCCACAACAATGCCAACATGTGGTCTGGGAGTTGGTCTCTCCAGGGAATGGGAGCTACTCTCTTCATGGCCCCTGGTATTCTCTGAGCTCTCTCCCACTTCTCTCCTATGGCTTTTTTTTTTCCCTCAGGGCTACTGGGGTGGATGGAAGTGAGGAACCTTGTATGGTGAGAGATTGCCACACTTTCTAAACCATAGGTATGACTGTCTGCCGTATACCCAAATCAAGTAAAACACATATTGGGGAAGAAAGGAAAGTTTGGGGTATTGTAAGACAAAAATATCTAAAAATTTAACTAGATATTTTAAGTTAATATGCACACACAATTCTGTTCCCTCCATCTGGAATGAGCTTCTCTCTCCCTGTTACCCTCCACCTGTCAGCTCAATGTCACTTTCTCTAGGAAGCTCCCCTGTCAAGACCAAATCCTCAGATTTTAGGCTCCTATGGCATCACCACCTACTTATCCTTAGTGGCACTAGCCACAGCTGCAATGTTACATTTGTCTCTGTATTTATTTGCTTAATGCTTCCCTAGTAGATTGTAAGCTTTAGGAGGCCAGGAATAGAGTCTGTGGTTCAAAATGCATTCCCAATACAGTGCCTGGCACCTGGCAATACTCAACATATATTTGTTGACAGATTTAATGCAATTGGTTGGGTGCATCTTACCCAAAGAAGCTGGACTAGAAATCCTTCTTCTGAACCTTTGTTGGAAATGTTAGTAATAAGCAAAGAGTGCAGACCGTATGGTGGCGTTTGCCTATATGCTAGACATACAGACCTTAGATTCGGAGATCTCTTTGTGGAGCTACTCAGTTAATGTGAGACTAAATTGACTTGTTCACAAAACTGCTGAATTGGGTGATCTGATTGGCTATTTGGCTGAGTTGCCCAAATTACCATTTTGGCTTCAGCTAACCTTTGTAAACCTGAACCAGTTCCATGTACCAACTAATATACTGTCCAACATTTAAACTTCTCACTCTCCAGTTTTTCAATGAAGTAGTGGAAGTCCTTGACACATGATGAATGCTTTGGGCCTTCTGGGATATTTCAACAGAATAATTAGGCTATTTGGAATTAATCTCTCACCCTTCATCTCTATTTTGTTTGATAAAATCAGGCAGGTGGGAATGTTGGGGAATTTTTGATCTGTGTTGAAGACAGGTAACATGACACTTTGAACTTTCTGCTGTTTCTCCCTTTCACTAAGCCTTTCTGCCAAACACGTCATACCTCCCGTTTGCAATGCCCGATTCATGCTCTGTCCTTGAAAGCATTCTTTGATGTTTCCTCTTTCTGTCAGCATTTCATTTTGGTAAAGTTGCTCAATGAATTACTGCATAAATGCTCTTATCAGAGTCTAAAATTATATCCCTGGAGATCTTTGTAGTTTTTGATGAATATTCACGTACTTGTCCAAGACATCTCTTTCCCACAGCTGAGTACTTTACATTTTTGCCATATATAAATCAATTCCCAGTATGCACACATACAAACACACACACCGTGTAATTATTAGTGAGGACACTCTTCAGTTGTTAACTATTGATTTCATTTACTCA